>JAJJWW010000198.1:0-85051 GCA_023531295.1 Papaver armeniacum
TCAATATTAGTCTTTGTTCTTTTATACTCTTAAAAGAAAATCCCAACAAAACCTCAAACATAAGGGTTTGACACGCATGTAATGGTACTATCTACTTTCATGTCTTTTTTTTTGAAAAAAAAGTCATAACGGTTTCCCAATCCCTGATTCACTCCTTTGGGTCCTTCTTGAAACACCGTTTAATTTCCTCAAAAAATCGTAAGAGATCTCTCTAAACGACAGAGAACTACAATTGTAAAGGCAGTAACCTTTACCGCTTTTATGAAATCTTTATAAGTTTTCTTAACAATCACCATGACTTTCTTCTTTGTGTCTTCAGTTAACTCATAAAACTTACCAAAAGTGTTGGTGAGATATGTTGATATTTTCATCCAGCGTCTTATTGTCTTGTGAAAAAGTTTGTCTCCAAAAGTAACCTCCTCATTTTGAACATCTTAGTTTTCTGGATTGACACATTCGTTGTTATTAGTTTAGTCTTTTTGAAATAACGAAAGCCATGTTTATATTTGTGTTGTAAAGTATGAAGTAAAACATCTAATCAAATAACATTTATAAGAAATCAATCGTTTCGGTTCCACTTTTTAAAGATGTACTGGATACAACACTTGATGTGTTACTTTATTGTATCCAAGTGTATGGCTATCTAGAAGATATTATATAAAACAGGGTTCGCTCTTAATCGAGACTAACATTATTACAAATAATCTATATCAAATAAGTTAAAAATAGATTAAGGAAATATTAGTTAAAACTAATGACTTAAATAAAGAAATCCGTGGTCTTCGGATTGCTGCTATGATGTGTACAAGTTAATTAATAACCATTTTTTATAATATTTTTGGTAATATTGTGCAAAACGATTTAGGACAATTATGTACGTCTCGGATAATAAAACGTGTAAGCCAATTAAAATTTTCATAATATTAATAGTCTTATTCACTCAGATATACTATCTTCTAAAAAAGAATACATAACTTAGAAAAAAGCATGAAGACACATAAAAAATAACTATTACCGTGATAAAACGAAAATACGGGACAAGCAATAATTATTGTTAAAAATGAATTAAAATGCTCTACATTCTCGATATGGATTCATCGTCAATCCTAGTTTAGAGAATTACTTCATTACAAGATGTAAAAGAAAAAGAACAAAAGTAAAACTCATAAACTAAATCGCTGCTATAATGAACGAGAAGTGAACTCCCCCCACTTCCATATGCTTCCTCCATTATTTATATAGGTTTCAAAGGAAATCACTTCTCACTACCACATCGTCATCTCATCCAATGAGAATGCCTCACGTGTAAGGATGATATAAATCCTCCAATAAAAATGTGTAGGTATCAAATATAATATCTTATCATGAAGTAATCATATTTTCCTTATTTTGAAAATATATTATTCTTTACTAATTCCTACCATACCTAATACCAATTTTTTTTTCATAATCTTTATTTCTTTCTTTATTAAAGAAATATTTTCATTTTTACGCTTTGGTTATTCAATCAACTAAACAACATAATAAATAGGATGGGACATGACAAAGATTTTTTCACTACCCGACCTCTCATTTCATCATAGCAGGTGTCAATAAAATATAGGCACATATATAAAACTTCGGCTTTCCGCTTGGAACAAAGAAAGGGTATCATATTAGAAGAATCAACATTCCTCGAGCATTACCGGCCCAATTCGATGAGCCATTTTTTAACTTTACACAAGCTGCTCAATGCATAGACTTCTCATATTAGAAGCAAGTATGCAAAAAACTCCATGTAAATGAGAACAAGTCATTCTGAGAAGGAACAAAACAAATTATACATGAACCCCAAAAATTTGACAAGATAGAAAAGTGAGAGTTCTTCCATAACAATAACAATAACGAAATCCTTAAATCCGTAGATTAAACAGTATATAATGCTAAGAACAACTAACAAGCAGAAAACTATGAGAGTCTCAATACCCGAAAGGACAAACATGTAGAAAACTATGAGAGTCTCAATACCCGAAAGGACAAACATGTACCAAAGGTTCCTCCATAACAATAATAAAATCCTTATACCGTAGATTAAACAGTATAGTGCTCAAAACAACTAACAAGAAGAAAGTTCCAAGAGTCGCAAATACCAAAAAGGCTAAACATGTACCAAGAGCTCATGAATGTTGTAACTTTAGTAGACAACCACAATCACAAGCTATCCATAAAAACATGGTAGAAGAATCTAATTTTAGCCACCAAAAAGCCGACTTGGCGTCCAACTCGGAATTGTGCAGGAAAACTAAATTCAGGTTGATCTCTCTCAAAGTAGATTCTCATTTCTTTGTTATTTTGTACGGTGACGTCCTTTTTGAAATGCCGCTTAATTTCCTCAAAAACTCTCATGAGATCCTCTAAACGGGTTAAAACTACAATTGTAAAGGCAGTAACCTTGAATACGTTAATGAAATCTTCAGAAGTTTTCTTAACACATAGAAATTACCAAAAGTGTTGGTCTCTTAAGTTTTTCATCTAGTATGTGATTGTCTTGTGGAGAAGCTTGTCTCCAAAAGTAACCTCCTGATTTTAAACATCATAGTTTTCTGGTTTGATCCCTTTGTTGTTCTTAGCTTTTTTTGAAATAACGGAAACCCTGTTTATATTCATCCCGTAAATTATGAAATAAAAAAATCTAATCATTTACAAAAATCAATCTTTTCAGTTCCAGTTTTTATGTACTGCATACAAAACTAGATGTGTTATTTTATCGTATCCAAGGCTATTGGTAAGATAGTATATAAAAGAGGGTCGTTCCACTGAAACTAACATTGTTACAATTAATTTCTTTCAAATAATCTAAAAAAAAATGTATTTAGGAAACATTAGTTATAATAACTTAAATAGAGAAATAAATAAAAAACCTAGGGTCTTCATATTACATGGCTATGATGTGTACAAGATTAATTAATAACCATTTTTAATAATATTCTTTGTAATATTATGCAGCGATTTAGGAAAGTTATGTACGTCTCGGATAAGAAAACGTTTAAGCCAATTAAAGTTCTCAGAATACTAATTGCCTTTTTTACTTGAAAATCCTGTCTTATATAAAAGAGAATGTGACTTATAAAAAAAGTATGAGAACATAAAAAAAGAACTATTGTCATGATAAAACGAGAATACATGACAAGAAAGAATTATTACTAAAAATGAATTAAAATTCTTTATATACATGATAAGGCTTCAGCATCAATTCTAGTTTAGAGAATTTCTACATTCCAAAATGTAAAAGAAGAAAAGATAATGAATAAAAGTAGAACTCCGAAACTAAATTATTGCTCTGGTGAACTAGAAATAAACTACCTCACTTCCATCTACTTCCACCATTATTTATATAGGTTTTGAAGAAAATTAGTTTCCCTTTCCGCTTCCTCTACCACATCATCATCATCCAAGGAGAATGCCTTACGTGTAAGGACAATACACAATCCTCCAATAAACATGTATCAAATAATATATCATCATGAAGTAATCATTTTCTTTATATGGAAAATATATTATTTTATACCAACTCGAACCATAAATAATACTAATAATTTTTAACCAACATGCTTGAATTCAAATTTCCATCCTCCCTCCAAAGCTATCATATCGTCAACGGTTGCATTTTTATACCGGGACAACTTGTAGAGGCTAGGGAAAGTTTTTGCTAATGAATCTCCACACAAATGTCAATCCAAAAGTAATTGAACTTCCTTAATGTAAAACTGGTTTGAATTCTCACGGACCAAATTAGCAACTTCGAGAATGACTCATAAAACAAGAGACACCATAGGTTTAGTTATTTTTCCGGGGATCCAATATCTTCTTTTATCTTGTACCAAACCTTGTCCTTTTCGACGCCAAACCTCTAGAACCATCTAGATCGAAAAGCTAAATTCATTGATTTGAGATTGCACGTTCCTATACCACCTCTTTCTTTAGTTGCACGAACCAAATTCCGATTAACCCAGGTGAGAAGTCTTTCCACCCTCTTTGTACTCCCACAAGAAGTTATTCATCATCTTTTTTAGGATTTTAATAACTGAAATGGGTCCTTAAACAACGAAAAATAGTATGTAGGGAGTGGGGATAAGATACATTTTGAAAAGAGCAAGCTTACCTCCTTTTGATAAAAAGATACGTCTCGAGATGGATAACCTAGTATCAAACTTCTTTATAATTGGGTCACAAATTTATTTGAACCAACCTTTGCACCAAGCGGCATTCCCAAGTACATAAAATGTAAGCAATAACTTACACAACTGAATTCTTCACCCCATATAGTTAAATAGGGTACTTCTCCAATAACAATAAGCATGATTTTAGAAGTATTTACCTTTAGACCAGCTATATATTCAAAACAATGTAGTGCTCAAAACAGATTATGTAACATGCCAAATGATCAAACTCTGCTGCATCATGAGTCAACATGACCTAAATTTTCCCGCGATGTACTCAAATTTTCTTAATGACCTAAAATTTATTTCGTTAGTGTAGGTGTGAATAATCCACAGGGACAGGTGGAGCCATCCTAGTCGAGGGCGCACCGAGGAAAGCGAAGTACTAAAAGCACCGAATCACCCCACTAGATCTGGGCACGAGAAAAGAGGAATGAAGACAGGTCGAGAGATCGATACAAAGAGGGAGAAAAGTTCTGATGTGATGATCTTCGGGTTCGAGGACAATTAATGCACTGACAAGGTTGGTGAAGAGATAAGGAAAACTCGGTCAAAGTAGGACTCGGCCAGGAATCTAAAAGGCGACGTCAATCAACTCCACCTAACAAGTGACATCGGACGAAGTTACCACTCGACCAGATGCTTCGACTCGGGCAGAGGGGAAGATTGGATGAAACATCGGGTAGACACCCGAGAAGAACATCAAGGAAGATGTATTATGCCCAACACTGTAATATCGTTGTATCACCCTTTCATAACTATAAATATAGATCATGTAGAGAGCTAGGAAGGTAAGTAAGGAGTGAGGGAAGAGAGCACACCAAGAGTATAGAGAGAAAACACACAACTTGTAATTGGAAAACGAGTAATAAGATCATCCTTTCATCCCGTGGACGTAGGTAATCATGCCGAACCACGTATATTTTGCGTTCTTCTACCTCTCTTATTTGTTTGGCTTCTTTATGCATGTTCTGAGATCCTTTGGATGTAGTGGTAGGATTTTCTACATCTACATTCTGGCGCCGACTAAGGGGACCGTATAACATCTTCATCGTTACCAAAAGAGGAAAATCCAAGCTCCTAAGCCACCTTGTGTGCTAGTTGACGCTAAGAGAGAAACTCTTTTGGTTTTTTATCTTTGTTTTCCTAGCAAAACCTTGCGGAGTTCGATATAAGTTCGCCTTGTGTTCTTGCTCTTTATCTTTGTTTTCTTAGCAAAACCTTATCGAGTTTGATGTGAGTACGCTTTGTGTTCTTGTTTTTTATCTTTGTTTTCCTAGCAAAACCTTGCGGAGTTCGATATAAGTTCGTCTTGTGTTCTTGCTCTTTATCTTTGTTTTCTTAGCAAAACCTTATTGAGTTTGATGTGAGTTCGCTTCGTGTTCTTGTTTATTGTCTTTGTTTTCCTAGTAAAACATGTCTTTCGTTTAAACAAAGTCGTCAAGACTGTTTCATTAAACTAAGCTATTTGCTTAAGATACCCCAGCGAGTTGTTGGAAGATCCGAGAGCTCCCAAAATAACATCTTTCGATGTTGGTAGAAGCTAGAAGGAAATCCCATTTCGCCGGGATTTATCTTTTCAAACCTTGTTTAAAAAGAGATTCAACAGCTCCTATCAACATCTATTGAGGATAGCTGATGCTGAGTGAGAGACTCTAACGGTCGTAGCGAAAAGGTTGCTAGATTTAGCATCTAAAGATCACCTCCATGATTTAAGGATAGATATCGTTACATTTGTCTTCATTTACTCGCTCCACCGTTTAAACCCTTCCTTTAACAAATTAAGCAAAGCATAATAATGGTGGAAGCAAGACTAGCTCAGAATCGTTGAGTCTAGTTTTCGGAAACCATGGATGGAAGGATTATAGTGAGCGGTTCGTTAGCGAATCTCATTTTGATCCTACGATAGAAGCCTCATAGTACCAGTAGAAAACTGTAGAAATCCCATGGTTCACTCCTATAGGAAGGCCATCAGCACAGCAGCTGTTGAGGTTTGTCATTACTATCCATCGTCGCCAAGAAAGAGATCTTCCGATTTAATGTATGGGTGATTAATGACTTCTGGCGCAGGGAATGTTAGGACAAATAATGATTAATGCATAGGGAAAGTACCGAAAGCGATGTGTGGGGACAGACTTTTCGAAAATTGTCCTTTACGGCCAAAACAACTTGATCTTTGAGACCAACACGCTAGCGTAAATGGAAGTGTACAATAAGAACTTTTCCCACCTTGCACTGCTGAACTGCAGTACGTTATCCTTAACCTTTTCGAAAGAAGTTCGAAGTAAGTGATGTGTCTTTTGCTGACGTAGGTACGAACGGGCAGGCGAGCCGAGGAGCGAGGACGATATCGAAGGTAATGGCAAGCACCTCCCGGACGAGCAGGATCCTGAGGAACCGAGTCACAGCGGGATCTAGTGCGCAAGAAGGACTAACAGATTCCCGACACGAAGATCATCGGCCAAACAACCAGGGCGAGACTCAGGCATTGATCAAAGGCATGACTACTGTCGACGAGGAGGTCGATTTGGGCTGAGACGACGATCTACCACCCGGGATGCTGAGGATTAACCTGGGCCGGTGGGGGGGGGGAACGAGGACAACATGGAAGACGGAAGGAGCGCATCGGATACCGAGGAGGAAGAGGAAGTGCAAACGATACGGGGAACGAGGGAGAGAAAGACGACCGACAGAGCACCAGCTAGCACTAGAACAAGAAGGCGAGAGGCTTAGGCGAGTACATTTGTCAAGGGGCGACCACAAAGGGACATCCCCAAGAATCGATCGCTGTCGTAAGCGTCAAAAATAAATTACACTTTCTTACTACTCAAAATATAAATATAGCAAGGGCAAGAAAGGATCGATCCACAGAGAGAGGTCTAGGTTGTCAAATTGTTATGGTTCCCTATAAATAACACCGTAGTTTTGTGATTGTGTAAATAAAAATAAACAAAAAGCAAACAAAGTACGCAAATCAAGGATGTGAAAATATTGGATAAAGGTTTCATCTTCAATTGTAAATAAGTATATGAATATATGAATAGAATTCGTATTTAATCTCTCTATCATCAAAAGCCATAGAATACCTTATTGCAAGAATACTCCGTAATTTCCTAAGTCATCAACACACACATTAGCATTGCGTATGTGAATTCTACCTAAAGAATAACCTAACTCCTTGCGCTAATCAAGTTCAATTCCTAGGAGCATTAAGTTTGAAATAGGCTAATCAATGCAATTGTAATACATTGCGCAAAACAATTCGGACAAAGGTCAATTTCTACATATGAATACAAGGATGTATCACTACAACCTAGCATCATATCATGCTACTTGTATTCAAGGTTATCGCTCGATGAAAACCCTAAAATAGCTATAGATATGGATGTGAGTTCAATCAATCCTAGACTTAACTAAACAAACATTCAATCATATTGCAATACATCAATCATGCAATTATTATAACCCGTAGAAATCATACGATAATATTGAGAGAAAACTAATCCATAAAAATCATAACTTGTTTTCCAAAATCCAACTACATCTTTAACCAATAATAAATCAAGTACTTGTGTTTTTGGAAATCATCATAGAAAGTTTAGAAGAACCTATCATGTGAAACCCTAGAACAAAAGTAGAAGTCTCCCTCATGGAGATATATCTAGGTTTAGAGAAAAAGTTCAATTTATATGCCTCTCCCAAAAGGATACCCAAAAGTAGGTCAAGTCTTCTCAAAACCCGTCTCAAATTCATCCACCAAGCCCATGTGTGAAAATAAGTCTCTGGAATTTTTGGGTCCAAAACTGGTCGCCGGAATTGATGACGTCATCACCGGAATCCGGTCCACGGTGCGGAATCCGATCACTTAGGAAAATATCTCCAAGGCACCGAACCATCGGAAACTATCACCAAGTAATTCTGCACTTCCAGTAGTTCCACTTTGCTTCTCTGCAGTCCACACATTCACAAAAACCATTTTAGCCAATTCCTTGTTTCTTGCGAAAACGTACCTAAAAGCGTGGTCCGTAGCTCATATGTCCGGCCATTAATTCTTGCATCCGACTCATACCCCCCTCGCGGTTCTTCGAAATATTACGATCGACACTTTAACCTTCGAAATCCACTCTACAGGAACTATGTTCACGGTGCGCCATTTTCACTCCGTTTCGCACTATTTTGCGAATGCAATTTGCAATCTACTCCTCATGCCTTATACACCATTTTAGCCCACTTTTCGCACATTGAACTGCAGCTTCAATCATAACTCCCACAGTTCCTGCGTTCCTACGACTACCTAGGCTCCTTTGCCACGACCATTATTATCATTGCATTTTCCATTTCGGTTCCTTGCTCAGCTCGGAGAGACACATACACAAACAACCATTTCATTGCTCAATTAGGCACTAAAAAACCACTTCAACTCCCAACATTGTTCTCTGCCATGTTCCGACTTTTTATTGCATCTCAGAATCGTAGCTAGTGAACCCATATATCAACACAAAGACAACAAACCAGAACCACTTCACCCGCAACTCAATTCCCGCAATTCCAGGTTATATCTATCTTCTTCTCGCTGCCGCGCCGCTGAGTTCAATCCACACCCCGCAATATAGATCTCATCACGAGACTCCACCCCTCAAGCTCAGCTCATTCCATCTTCTCCATCACGATGGCAACAAACTACAACTACCCATTTCTTCTCTTCTGCAATGCCCTGCTTAGCCACCTATGAAAGCACACCGGCTTCACTTTACGTAACCTTGATAAAGATGTCAGACTCACTTGCACCCTTGAATCCCAGCTTCTGGCTCAATCTCGATCATTTCTTGTCCGAATCGCTACTCCTCGTCACCTTCTTAACTCGGCTATATTGCTCCCAATTGTTGCTTGAACTCAATGCCAGGTTACCAACGACAACGACCAACCACTCAACCTTCTAGTTCACACTTCCTTTCTACATGCGCACAATCCCTTTCTCCAATTCGGTTGAACCGCACATTTCCTTGTCTCCAACCGTCTTCTCTCGCTCGTCTCAACCCACTAAGCTTTGCCTTCGCTCAGAATCGCAGATGCAACTCTTAGTCATGTCACTTCGATTCAGCTACACTACCTCTAGAGCTCAAGTCCCACTGCACAACATCCTATGTCCTCACCGCAGCTTACCACGGCTCCATAGGATGAATGCGATCACACAACTCCATAGCAAGACCGAGGTGCTGCCGCTTCCTCATGTCGGAAAGCATCACTATGAGACTCCATCCATTGCGGCATCGCCTCGCAACTGTGGTTGCTTTCAACTCAACCAACTTCCAGCATTTTCACAAATCAACGCTGCTTCAAACCACCAACAAATTCCTTTGAACCAGCACCACCAAGCCACACTCCATTGCAGGTACCAAAAAAACCATAACAGCAGCTCAGCATCAGTCCCAATTCCAGCCATAGCCTCTGCAATCTTCTTTACTCTCTCAATCTCAGAATGCCCATGAATTTCCACTTCAATCAACGGCACCATACAATTAGCTACAACCCATTTCTCCAACAGCAAAATCAACTCAGTCCAGAACCCTAGATTATTATTCCCATCTTTTCTTATCGAATCTAGACCCTTCAATCGATTCACGATTTCAGTTCTTAAAGAGATAAACACAAACCCTTAATCTTCACAATTTCTGCCATCTAAACGGATTAAAAACAAACCCTAACTGAAATCTTTAATCATCACCTGTGTAAGCTTGTAACAGCAGATGAATCGAACTTAAAACCCCCACCAATTCCTTCATCGATTCTCTGATTTCTGCCTCTTCTCTCTTCTCGATTTCATTAAATCTCTCCCTGAGTTCTTCACGATATACTCACAAAGAATTTCGCAACCATTTTTGTTCTCTCTCTCTCTCAATTTCGGTTCGATCCGGATTCCCCCATGGCTGTTGTGCCTCTTTCTTCATTTCGATTCAATTGAGAATAATTTTGAGATTTCGATTTAGGAAGTAGGGTTCGATCACACCCCACTCATTAGATACCCCAAAGTAGGTGCCCTATAATGAGATGGTCACTTCTGATAAGGGCTAGCCAGATGGCAGCCCCTTAACCACAGCTAGTCTGTCTTTAAAAACCCTCCAAAACAGAGATGCCCCTTAACATTGACTGGGCTCCAGATAGTGCTCGCCCGTGAAATGACAATTCTGCCCTTTTCGCTCTAAATGAGTAGTTTCTCCTTCTTTTCCTCCGTGCGACTCCAAAGCACCTAATAACTCAAATTCACATAAGATACATAATTTACACGAAAAATAGCAAAGAAAGCATAAATACTAGATAATAAATACGGTGTATTCTACACCTATCAAATTCCCCACACTTAGACTTTGCTAGTCCTCGAGCAAATCAAACAAAACAAAACTAAAACAAATACATACAACTCCGTGACGTCGAGGCTACGGTTAATTTTAGCATAAATAACAAGCCTTTAAACCCCTAGGTGTCCCTAGTGGACGAGTTATAGTCTCGTGAAGGTTTACTAGAGATATACCTACAAAACCTATATTTCAAACTCCGTCTATATATGACAAATCAATGAATGAATCCAAAATGACTACAGGAGGAGGTACCTTGCAAATTTAATTCATATATTATTAAATAAACTCTAATTAGATAGTCGAACAAGCCACAATACTGGAAACTAACAAATCACAATGAAAAGATTAAGAAGATGGATATAGATGTAGATGTTGGCGAATATTCACAAGTGTTCGATGTTTCCCATATCTGTCTGAAGGTCACTGCTAAGATGAACCTAATCCTATTGGATTGAGCTACTTGGTGCTGAATGCTACATCAAATCAATTGGCATATACAAGGGAACCAAGAGTGACTTTATTCAACACAATAATAATTTCTTCTCTTTTTTTTTTTTTTTTTTTTTTTAGACAACATGATTGGATCAAACTGGATCCAAGCGCATGCTTCTTGTCAGCAAGTACATGATAGTTGCCTTGGATCCTGCATTCCACGCTTGTTTAGGCAACGGAGACAGGGACTACGTTTCACACATACTGCTATTCCCAAGTGTCATTCTTTATTCCGTTTTGGTCTAATTGGTCGGTCTCTTTTTTTTTTTTTTCATATATTTTTTTCATTTTTTTTTTCTAGTAACTCAATCACTCTATTTCATCCTAGCAGTAATAACACGTCGATGTTTAGTGACCCACCAAAGCACTTAGAGAACAATAGATAAATATGGAAAAGTAAAAATAGAATGCGATATGGTGATATTCCGAGATATGGTAACAACTATCATGTTAATTTGTGATTTTTGAGCTATATTCTTCCCTTTTAGTTAATTTGTTCCTCAACTCCTGCATTCAAAATGGTTCCATCCACTAATGGTGTCATCCTAAAGGCACAAGTTCTAGATTTCGGAGTTCAAAAAGCACAAATTTTTCTGATTTTTCTATTTTTCTGTTTTTTTTTTTTTTATTTATTATTATTTATTTTATTTTTTTTTTTTTATACATAAAACAAACTAAAACATATAAATGCTCCCCCACACTTAAACTTTACATTGTCCTCAATGTAAAATTGAATCTTCCAAAGAGAGTTCAAGGTGGGAAATTCCGCAAATGATATGCAAAAACAAGAAAATAAAGATAAAAGCAAATGCGTAAAAATAAAAAGATAAGGATAAAGATACAAAACCGGTGGGTTGCCTCCCACTTAGCGCTTGTTTTAAAGTCGACGACCCGACTTAGCTTCTTGTAAGATTCATTCCCCATACACCAACAATCTGAAAAGTTGGGGATTCTTCCATAGAACCTGTTTTGCAAACACTAGCTTCACACAAATATTAGTAATATAAAACAAAAGTGAAGCTATGAACCGGTAAAAGTTTCCCCACACTTATTCTTGTCCACACATGGAAGTGCATAAAGAATATAGGAGTCGGGTACTTCCACGGTTTCTTGTTCCATAACCTGCATAGTATGAGAATCAAGTATCTCTAATGGCGGAAAACGAGAAATAAAGTCATTCAGCAATATTCTCAAGCACATACATTCAAACCAATAAGAGGTAAAGGAGAAGAAACAATAGGCAACGGGTTAGATAAACCTTGCACAATCTCTTGTATCATGAAATCCTCTTCATCCTTGAAAAACTCTAGTGAATTATTCACCTCTTGTATATCATGGTCCTCTATCAAACCTTGCAACCATTCTTCGTCCGTTTCTGCCTTAACCAAAGTATCGACATAAACATCATTATTATAATCATATGCAAGCTCAATTGGGTCTTCCACAATATTGGTCATACCTGGTCTCATTCTCAACATACTCCTCTTCATTAGACTCACACCTTGTTGCAAGGAACTTTTGTAACACACTAGTTTCATCATACTCATGTACCTTTTGAATAGGTGTTTGATCATTATAAAGATCAAGAGTTGAGTCTACTACACTAATGTCATCAAATATTTCCAAAGGTTGGTCCTTTTCAACTCAATCAACTTTACCGCAAAAAGACTCCATTGTACACTCCTCGGGGTTGCCACCATAAATTGGTTCAAGCGATGTATGTTCATAACAATCATCATCACTATCATAGTCATCATAAGATTGGCTACCACTTCCCAAAGATTGGTCCTTCGCAATTTTTCATGTCCTCTTTGTATTCTTCAATGCCTTGTCTTAAAGTGGAAACACCTTTTTGAAGCTCTTGGAGTGATCCATCCAAATTTTGAAAATAGTGTTCCATTTGTTGGTAAAGCTCATTCGACAAAGAAAAAGTAGAATTACTTACTTCAAAGATTGTTAGGCCAATTATATTCCCTTTGAATGGGTGGATGATCATAACTACAATCAGAAATTGGGCCAAACATACTATGAGCACATTCGGTCGATGAAATTGGTTCCACGCTTGGTTGTCCACAAATTGACTCCATGCTGGCCATAAATTGTTGCATTTCATCTACCAAACTAGAGGAAAAATAGGAGTACAACTAGTCTCCCTCCTTGTGGTTGCTCACTTACATACCCACCGTAAGAAGGTTGGAATGTATGAGAACAACTAAAAGGGTACGTGGAATATTGACCATAACCAAAGGATTGGTTTTGATTGTATTCCCCATAAGGGTGATAGTTTTCATGTTGTTGAGGTTGAAAGCCGTATTGATTGCTCCAATATGCTCCGTCCATAGCAATTGGTACCTGAAACAAGATTCTCAAAACTCGGGTAAGAACCAAAGAATAAGAAAAAGACTAAAAACAAAAATAAGAAACCAAAAACAATTAACAACCGTTGCCTCCCCGGCAACGGCGCCAAAATTTGATCGTGTGTCGTAAGCGTCAAAAATAAATTACACTTTCTTACTACTCAAAATATAAATATAGCAAGGGCAAGAAAGGATCGATCCCACAGAGAGGTCTAGGTTGTCAAATTGTTATGGTTCCCTATAAATAACACCGGTAGTTTTGTGATTGTGTAAATAAAAATAAACGAAAAGCAAACAAAGTACGCAAATCAAGGATGTGAAAATATTGGATAAAGGTTTCATCTTCAATTGTAAACAAGTTTATGAATATATGAATAGAATTCGTATTTAATCTCTCTATCATCAAAAGCCATAGAATACCTTATTGCAAGAATACTCCGTAATTTCCTAAGTCATCAACACACACATTAGAGCTGCGTATGTGAATTCTACCTAAAGAATAACCTAACGCCTTGCGCTAATCAAGTTCAATTCCTAGGAGCATTAAGTTTCACAAATAGGCTAATCAATGCAATTGTAATACATTGCGCAAACAATTCGGACAAAGGTCAATTTCTACATATGAATACAAGGATGTATCACTACAACCTAGCATCATATCATGCTACTCGTATTCAAGGTTATCGCTCGATGAAAACCCTAAAATAGCTATAGATATGGATGTGAGTTCAATCAATCCTAGACTTAACTAAACAAACATTCAATCATATTGCAATACATCAATCATGCAATTATTATAACCCGTAGAAATCATACGATAATATTGAGAGAAAACTAATCCATAAAAATCATAACTTGTTTTCCAAAATCCAACTACATCTTTAACCAATAATAAATCAAGTACTTGTGTTTTTGGAAATCATCATAGAAAGTTTAGAAGAACCTATCATGTGAAACCCTAGAAAAAAATTAGAAGTCTCCCTCATGGAGATATATCTAGGTTTAGAGAAAAAGTTCTATTTATATGCCTCTCCCAAAAGGATACCCAAAAGTAGGTCAAGTCTTCTCAAAACCCGTCTCAAATTCATCCACCAAGCCCATGTGTGAAAATAAGTCTCTGGAATTTTTGGGTCCAAAACTGGTCGCGGAATTGATGACATCATCAAGGAATCCGGTCACCGGCGCGGAATCCGATCACCGGAAAATATCTCCGGGCACTGAACCATCGGAAACTATCACCAAGTAATTCTGCACTTCCAGTAGTTCCACTTTGCTTCTCTGCAGTCCACACATTCACAAAAACCATTTTAGCCAATTCCTTGTTTCTTGCGAAAACGTACCCAAAAGCGTGGTCCGTAGCTCATATGTCCGGCCATTAATTCTTGCATCCGACTCATACCCCCCTCGCGATTCACTGAAATATTACGATCGACACTTTAACCTCTGAAATCCGACTCAGGAACTATGCTCACCGGTGCGCCATTTTCACTCCGTTTCGCACTATTTATGCGAATGCAGCTGCAATCTAGTCCTCATGCCTTATACACCATTTTAGCCCACTTTTCGCACATTGAACTGCAGCTTCAATCATAACTCCCACCAGTTCCGCATTCCTACGACTACCTAGGCTCCACTGCCACACCATTATTATCATTGCATTCTCCATTTTGGAGTTCCTTTGCTCATTTCGGAGAGACACATACACAAACAACCATTTCATTGCTCAACCCGGCACTAACAAAACCACTTCAACTCCCAACATTGTTCTCTGCCATGTTCCAGCTTTTTATTGCATCTCAGAATCGTAGCTAGCTGAACCCATATATCAACACAAAGAACAAACCGTAACCACTTCACCTCGCAACTCAATGCCCGCAATTCCAGTTATATCTCGCTTACCCTTCTTCTCGCCGCCGCGCTCGCGAGTTTAATCCACCTGCAATATAGACCACTGTCACAACACTCCACTGCCTCAAGCTCAGCTCATTCCATCTTCTCCATCACGATGGCAACAGCTACAACTACCCATTTTTTCTCTTCTCTGCAATGCCCTGCTTAGCCACCTATGAAAGCACACCGCCTTTACTTACGTAACCTTGACAAAGATTTCCAAGACACTCACCGCACCCTTGAATCCGCCTGACTCAATCTCAGTCCCGTTGCTTTGTCCGAATCGCTACTCCCTGTCACCTTCTTAACTCGGCTATACCGCTCCCAATTGTTGCTCGAACTCAACTGCCGGTTACCAACGACAACAGCCAACCACTCAACCTTCTAGTTCACACTTCCTTCTCTACAGGCGCACAATCCCGTTCCTGCAATTCAGTTGAACCGCACATTTCCTTGTCTCCAACCGTCTTCTCGCTCGTCTCAACCCACTAAGCTTTGCCTTCGCAGAATCGCAGCTGCAACTCTTAGTCATGTCACTTGATTCAGCTACACTATCTCCGAGCTCAAGTCCCAGCTGCACAACAAGTCCTATGTCCTCACCGCAGCTTACCACGGCTCCATAGGATGACCGTAGTCACACAACTCCATATAAAGACCGAGGTGTGGTGCTTCCTCATGTCGTGGACGGCATCACTATGAGACTCCATCCATTGCAAAGATCGCCTCCGCAACTGTGGTTGCTTTCAACTCAACCAACTTCCAGCATTTTCACAAATCAACGCTGCTTCAAACCACCAACAAATTCCTTTGAACCAGCACCACCAAGCCACACTCCATTGCAGGTACCAAAAAAACCATAATGCAGCTCAAAGATCGGTCCCAATTCCCATGCCATAGCCTCTTCAATCTTCTTTACTCTCTCAATCTCGGAATGCCCATGAATTTCCACTTCAATCAACGGCACCATACAATTAGCTACAACCCATTTCTCCAACAGCAAAATCAACTCAGTCCAGAACCCTAGATTATTATTCCCATCTTTTCTTATCGAATCTAGACCCTTCAATCGATTCACGATTTCAGTTCTTAAAGAGATCAACACAAACCCTTAATCTTCACAATTTCTGCCATCTAAACGGATTAAAAACAAACCCTAACTGAAATCTTTAATCATCACCTGTGTAAGCTTGTGTAACAGATGGATGAATCGAACTTAAAACCCCCACCAATTCCTTCATCGATTCTCCGATTTCGCTCTCTTCTCTCTTCTCGATTTCATTAAATCTCTCCCCGAGTTCTTCACGATATACTCACAAATGTTAACCATTTTCTGTTCTCTCTCTCTCTCTCATTTCGGTTCGATCTGGATTCCCCCATGGTCTTTGTGCCTCTTTCTTCATTTCAGATTCAATTGAGAATGATTTTGAGATTTCTCGATTTAGGAAGTAGGGTTCGATCACACCCCACTCATTAGATACCCCAGTAGGTGCCCTATAACAGATGGTCACTTCTGATAAGGTCTAGCCAGATGGCAGCCCCTTAACCACAGCTAGTCCGTCTTTAAAAACCCTCCAAAACAGAGATGCCCCTTAACATTGACTGGGCTCCAGATAGTGCTCGCCCGTGAAATGACAATTCTGCCCTTTTTCGCTCTAAATGAGTAGTTTCTCCTTCTTTTCCTCCGTGCGACTCCAAAGCACCTAATAACTCAAATTCACACATAAGATACATAATTTACACGAAAAATAGCAAAGAAAGCATAAATACTAGATAATAAATACGGTGTATTCTACACCTATCAGCAACGGCCGCCTATCCCGCAGCTCCGGACGTCCCCCCTGTCATTCTCTCGAAGTGAATGGCCACTCCAGCCATGAAAGCACCGACCCAATGTTACTCGCTATATTAGCAAGCCAAAGAAGGAAATAAGACCTAATGAGAGAACTGCCAAGGAGAAACCTAGCTTTAGAACATGAAAACTACCAACTCCGTAACAGGAGAACGGGGTCGAGAGGATCATCGAGCCGAGGCGCCTCTAGCAACCACACACCTTCGAGGAACACCCCACCCCCCTTCCCAAGCCGAGGACACGTGCCCAACCCTAATCGGCCGAGAGGAGGGTATGGGCCAGACGAGGATTCTTCGACCGAGGAAGAAGCAACCAATGAGGGTATGGGCGCGACAACCAAACAAAAGATCGAACAACTCGAGAAAATGGTCAAAAAACTGACAGGGAACAACGAAGACGACAAGCTAGCAGAAGTAATCAGTGAAGCCCAGAAGACGCCGTTTACTAAGCAATTAGATCGAACCCCATTCCCGCCCAAGTGCACGTTACCAGTCTTCCCGTCTAGGTTTGACGGAACGGGCGATGCAGGAGAGCACATCAAAATGTACGGAATGTCCTTGTTGCAATGGAAGAACTATGATGTGGTCATGTGCAAATTTTTCCCGGCAGGTTTGGAGGGCGAGGCAAAGAGTTGGTTCTACACCCTGCCCGATGAATCCGTCGGAAGCTATGCAACCCTGGTGGAAACCTTTCTCGAGACTTACATGCATAACAATATAGCCCGGCCCAGAGTCAATAAGCTGTTCACACATGCACGGAGATTCAAGGAACCGCTGCGCTCTCTAACGGACAGAGATGGAGAAAGTTATGTACGGACATTGGAAAGGTACCGGTCTACCAACAGATATTCGGCTTCGAGAATTCATTAGGGAAATCATATCCCGTCTGTGTAGAAATGTACACAGAGAAGCCTAAGACGCTAAGAGAGATCCGAAAAATGCAAGAGCACTACATCTCACTAGAGGAGATTCAGGAAGGAGCACTAGACAGAGGAGTACAAGAGACAAGCGCCACGGTAGAGGCGACCCCTCGAGAAGCCATGAAGCGACCTGAGAAAAGGCCGAGCACGCAGCATTATGGGGAGAACAAAAAAGTTTGGGTCGAGAAAGGAAAGAAGCCCCGCCACGAACCTAGATATTACACTCCGCTAAATGCACCACTAGAAGAGATATTCAAAGAAGTTGAGAAGAGAAATGATATCCGATACCCCAAGACTCGAGGAATTCATTTCGACGAAACAAGGAACCATCCAGAGTTTTGCCATTACCACCAGTTTCGAGGCCATTCAACTAATGATTGTAGGGAAGTGAAAGACATCGTCCAGCACCTAATCCGAGATGGATATTTACGGCACTTCGTCAAGGCATCGCCGACACCTAATCCTGTTCAGCCCGACATCCCGGTGCACCAGATAAGAATTAATCGTGGCACCCAGTTCGCCTGCAACACCATATCGCACTCAGCAACTCAAGGGTATGACTTGGGAACTGGTATCACCTCGAGAATTCATAAAAGGGACCGATCGGGCAAAGAAATTTTCAGTGTGGCCAAGACCCTACCCATGGAACCATGGATGATGCAGCCGATCACCTTCTCGGCGAAGGATGTCCCATTGAATGGGATGGCCCACGGGGATCCCTTAGTAATAACTCGTTGATCGAGGAATAGGGCGTCCGTAGGATATTAATGGATAGCGGCAGCTCAGTCGAAGTCCTGTTCTATGACACTTTCAAAAGGATGGAATTGTCCGATAACATCCTGATCCCGTCAACCTACCGAATCTATGGATTAAACGGTACGGTGACAGTACCAAAGGGAGAAGTCACCCTCCGAGTCTCGGACGGAGAAGGATTCCTTGACACACTCACCACCTTCTGCGTGGTCGACTTCGTGTCACCGTACGAAGCGATTCTGGGTCGGCCCTGGCTTGCGGGAATTAAGGGAGTCGCCTCGGCCTATCATCAAAGGTTGCGGTTCCCATCTTATCGGGGAGTGGTGAGGTGCTAAGAAACCCCCAGGCGGCGAGGCATTGCGTGCAGATAGACGTCCAACAGAATGAGGAGAGGCGGTCAAGGAAACGTCAAGAAAAGAAGAAGTCTAAGGAAATAGAGGCGGGAGAGGAGATGGAAAGGGTAATGTCACAAGCCATCGCTACCTATGAAGCCGACGAGAAAGATACCTTATAGCAATCACAGGAACCGATAACAGTCGGCGAACCAAAACAAAATTTCTCGGCCCTAGAACCAACCCGACAAGTCAATCTGGGCACCGAGGAGGAGCCAAGATTAGTGAGAATAGGGTCTCTCTTAACAAACGAACAATCAAGGAAATGAGAGAAGTTTAAATGGACAGAGAAGTGTGAATAAGCATTTCAAAAAATCAAGCAACATCTCGCGAGTCTACTGGTGTTACAGAGACCCGATCCCGAGGACATACTAACACTATATCTTTGGGCAACCGGTCACGCCATTAGCGCCTTATTAGTCAAGAACGCGGGAGGGGAAGAAAAACCGGTGTATTTCATAAGCAAGACCATGAATCCAGCAGAGAGGAACTACACCAGGATCGAGCAACTAATATTAGCATTGGTGTTTACAACACAGAAGCTTCGGACGTATTTCCAAACCCACAAGATTCGGGTGCTTACAAAGTCCTCCATAGAGTCGGTACTCGACAATGCAGCCAGGTCGGGACGGATCTCTAAGTGGAGTGCGCAAATAAAGCAATTCGACATCGTTTACGAAATGAGAACAGCGGTAAAGGCACAGGCAGTGGCGGACTTCCTGGCGGACTTCCCCCTCAGCGACGAGGACGAAGTAGAGGACATACCCGGAATGGAGGAAGACCAAGAGGACCCGTCCGACCTGCTCGAGCCATGCAGCCCGACGCGATGGGAGGTTTTCGTGGATGGGTCATCCAATAAAGACGGGTCGGGTTTAGGATTGGTCTTCACGACGCCAAAGGGGAAAAAGATGGTCCACTCCTTTAGGCTTGAGTTTAAAGCAACTAACAATGTCACAGAATACAAAGTGGTAGTGCATGCTTTGCGCTTGATAGTGGAAATGGGAATCCAAGAAGTACGGCTTACAAGCGACTCCCAGCTAGTTGTCCGACAAATCAGCGGGCAATACGCCATACATGACCCTCTACTACAGAAATACTGGGAGCTCGTCCAATTCTACATCGGCCAGATACCGAGCATCAAGTTTAGGCATATCTGTAGGAAGGACAATCGCCACTCGGACGCCCTGGCGTACATTGCTTCCATGTTAACAGATCCAAGAGTCGAAGGCATCAGAGTTATGAGGGTCCTAATGCCTTCAGTATCCGAGACCGTGGGTATCTGTGCACATGTCGCAGCAACCACCACTGATCAATATCAGGCCGATGATTGGAGGAAACTGATTCACGAATACCTCGAAACAGGAAAGTTACCCAAGGGGCGACCCGAGATCAACAAAATCAAAAGCAAAGCAGCTGCGTACTAACTTCGAGATGGCACCCTATACAGAAAGTCATACATGGGACCATTACTAAGATGCCTGAGCAAAGAAGAAGGGCATACGATCCTCAACGAATTGCACTATGGGGCTGCGGGAAACCACAGCTCAGGCCGTAGCCTAGCGGCACGGGCTAAAACCATGGGATACTTCTGGCCATACATGAACGAGGACGCAAGGCATATGGCCCTCATCTGCGACGAATGCCAAAAATTTGGAAAAAAGATACATGCACCGGTAGTGACATTAAACTCCGTTATCAGCCCTTGGCATTTCGCTAAATGGGGGATCGATATCGTGGGACCCATTGCACGTCGGATCGGGGCAGAGGAAGTACCTAATTGTAGCCACCGACTACTTCACGAAATGGTTTGAGGCCGCTCCACTAAAACACATACGGGATAAAGATGTTTTCCGATTCATCTGGGAACACATCATATGTCGCTTGGAGTACTGCAGGAAGAATCGTCTCTCGACAATGGGAAACGAGCATGGGGCAAGAACATCGACCTGCTATTCAACACCTACAACATCTGAAAGATCAAGTCTACGCCCCTGTACCCCCAAAGTAATGGGCAGGCCGAGATCACGAACAAGACTATCGCCGATAACATGAAGAAGAAGCTCGACGGGGAATATGGAGAATGGTGCGAAGAACTCTATAACATTTTGTGGGCGTATAGAACAACTCGCAGAGAGGCAACCGGATTATCGCCTTTCATGTTAACATATGGGACCGAAGCCATCCTTCCCACAGAGGCGATGATACCCACCACAAGAACCGAAGCATGGAGGCGAAACATCTCAGCAGATCTCATCCTAGCTAAACTCGACGATCTAGAAGAAACAAGAGAGATGGCCCTGCAGAAAATGGAAAATTATCAACGAAGAATCCAGTGAGAATATAACAAACGGGTTCGACCCAGATAATTTCAACCAGGACAGTTGGTACTAAAGCATTTACCCAGTTATGAACGTGATAAAAAAGGGGGAAAACTAGCACCACGATGGGGAGGACCCTACACCATTGTTGAAAAGGTTGGTGAAGGGGCGTACAAGATATTAAAACCGGACGGAACACCTGAGCCACGACCGTGTAATGCTACGCGACTAAAGCTATATCATCCATAAAACCAAGTATGATATCTTGCCATTTATTTCCGTGAAAAGCCACGTGTGGTTGGAAATATGGCAAGTGCGTCTGAATGGTCGTTTCGAACCCGGGGCGATGGCATTGTGCAAGTGCCGGGGCGACTTACACTAAGACGGATTATTCGAACTTGGGGCGATGGCAGTGTGCAAGTGCCGAGGTATTCCTAGGGCCCTGGAGGTTGGAAACCAATGGCCGATTGTCGAGGCATGAGTACTCCACAATCGAGCAGTCAACATTGGTCCCCTCGCAAGTGGCCGAAATCACTTGCCCAAGAAGGTTAATCGATAACCTCTTGGGATATCGATCCCGTAGAAATTAGGAAAGACCAACTACCCTTCCACTAGATCTCGAAAGACGGTGATGAGATACCTCAATCGGGACATGGCATTGGGCCTAATGATCCTCCTTGTTGAGTGTGTTCGACAGAAACGACATTTATGATTAACTTGTCTATTCATGCAGGCATACATAACAAGGTCGCGAAAATAAACCACATATCGTCAGCTTAACATGAATAAGAACAGTAACATGCATAATAGTGTCGGAAGCAAGAAAAACAACCAAATCGGTGACGCAGCACCCCATTAAAAGTTTACGAGAAATTAAAGGTGTCCGAGCGGATTACAACCCAAGGGAAAGGGTAAGAAAGCGACGCAGCGCTGCAAAATACATGTTCACTCCTTAGAAGGAACGGGCCCTGGAGTTGCCTTCTTAGCAGCGGTATCGGCCCGCTTCTTATCAAGCACTGCCTTCACACAGGCGTTAACCTTCGAGACGAGTTCATCATTAAACTTCGCCTTTTCGGCAGAAAGATTCTGCGCCAGCTGCACCGATGCCACTTCGGCAGTGGCCACCCGCTCGAGCAATTGGGCCTCCCTCCCTTTTAATCGGACATTCTCTTCTTCCAACTATGCCGCCTTCTTCTGCTCGGCTGCCAAAACAACAAGGACGGTCAGTCACACAATATCGGCACTAAGACAATGACAAGAAAAGCACAACACAAGGCACACCACCTTCCAACAAAGGGGCAACTACTCTAATGGTCTCTTCTGACTCAGACAGGCTACACTCGAGAGAAGATATCTTTGAAGAAAGTTCTAGATTTCGTTGTTCGTTAAATTCATTAGTGGGGCAGTACTTCTTGTGATCACTCCATTCGTCCCTCTGCCGAGAGTGGGCTATCTGCAAACCTGACAATTGAGCGCGAACCCACTCCAACTCCTCAGAAACCTTTTTGGACTCGTTAAGCTTCTCAAGGGATTCTCGGCTACACTTCTCAGCAGCATCCCTCTCCCCCAAGATCCGGAGACGATCTGCATGCAAATCTCGAACCTGAAGTCTCAACCGACCACATTGACTCTCTAAGTTATCGGCCAACAATGTTTTATCGGCGGCGATACCTTGGAACCGAGCTAAGTTCGCCCTAAGATTATAAATTTCCTCGGGGACATACTCAAAGTCTCGTAGCGATGCAGTTTGGACTGAAGATCTTCAATATCGGTCTCTAAACGATCGATCTTAGCATCCTTATTAACTATTCTCTGCTGTAAGTTCGAAACGTGATCCCGTTCTATGTTCACTTCCCTTTTCAACAAACGACACCTCGTGGCAGCATCGGCCTCCGCACTAGAAGATTCGGCTAGGCAGGGAGTACTAAGCTCAGGATATTGGCACTACAAGATCAATTATAACTAGTTGAAAGTAAAATAAATACCTTGGGCCTCGGCCAGCTCCTTCTCCAACTTTCGAGACCGTTCGCGTTCCTGCTGTAACAAGAGACGAAGACCCTCCCTCTCGGCGACCTCCCTGCGCTGGATGGCAGCATTCAACAACGAGCGGTTGATATCCTACAAACACCATCATGGTTAGCACTTACCACAAAATACGAGGGCGTCATCCGAACAACTCAACTCACCAGCAGATCAAAGGTACTTTTCAGACCAGCTTCATACAACGAAACATCATAGATCTTCTCCTCATCGGACAGAGAGGCAAAATCCGGAGAAATAAGGGCACCGAGAGAGTTGCACATAGGGCCCGAAACAGTAAAGGAGGTACTGCTGCCTGAATTAGGGACCACGGAAGAAAGAGGCTCCAGCAACTCGCCTCCGACAGCAACTTTCCTTACATCATGATTGCTCGCAAGATTTCCACCACCACCCGACTTCTCCGCTTGTCCCGACTCCTCTTCATCACCATCAATATCATCCTCCTCATCAAAAAGACCATCATCATTATCCCCATCAGACACGAGGTACACAACGCCATCGGCGAGAACAATTCCCTTATTAGTTATCTCCTGGGGCACAGTCTCCTACGGGGCAGGTACATCATCCTTGAGTTCCTTGCCCCTCCCTTTGGGCTTTCCACCTACAAAGGTAGACGAAACATCAGAAGACTTCTGAGGCGACTTCCTCAGGAAATGTGATAAAGGCAGCCGATCATCGGGATCCTCACCGTCCCTCGCCGAAGCTCCATCAGCCTTGTCAACCCTCAGTTTATGCACATGAGCCGATGTCAGAACCATGAAAGGCAACAAATAGGGGCACGTACATGTACGTCAAATAAAAAATGAGTGTATTTGTTACCTTCCCTGTCTCCTCCTCGGCTCCTGCAATTCTATCTCTCTTCCGATGAACAAGAGACCCAGTAGGAACACCCTGGGACTTAGTCTGAAAAACACCAAAATTAAAACATCACCCCACGAATCGCCCGAGCCAATCGATCAAGCTAGAAAGACAGGGAAATACACTTACCCGATCGATATTGACCACCCAGAAAGGACAGAGCTCGGCTGGAGGAGGAAATTTGCCACTCAGAAGAGGACCATAAATAGCCAATGGAACCCGATCCCAAGCCGCGTCGTTAGTATGACGGGCATGCTTATTAGAACCCTTTCCATTGGGATCCTCATCCAATAGAAGCCTCCTAACACCTTCGGGAAGAGTCTTATGGCGATGAGGGCTGGCAGCAAAACCGGCAAGATCGCCATTGGTAGCGGTCCCGCTCCGATAATTATCAGCAAAACTGGCGGGAGTATAGTCGCTCGCCTGGGAAGGATCGTAAGTAGACCAAGTAGTAGGAGCACACTCGCCTCGGCTACGCCTCTCCCACTCGGACAGAATACGGAAAGTGTTGCCATTCCACCGATCCAAGGCGCGAGACAGGCGAATCTTAGAAAGGGCCTCGATACTTAATGGGCGGCTAGGATCATACAAAGGGAAACGAAGCCCGAGCTCTAGCTGGCCCCTGGTGACAATGTTCACCTCGGCCGAATGAGGAAATCTCAAAACATCATCTTTTTTCAGAACACCCTTTTGGCCTGACAAGAGCCTGACGTCATACCCATGGAGGTCGAACTCATCTTTTAACTGTTGAACGAATTGCTCATCCGACAAGTCCTTAGTAGTTCTCTTGTCAGCCCTACAACAAAACGAAGAAGGATTATCAGGAAAGATAGAATCTAGAGCACGATAATCATACTTGGAAGGACTCTCTATAACGAACAGGGAATCAAGTGATACACCGTCTTCATCGGAAATCACATAACTCGCGCACCTTTTTTCCGTCATCTAAGGAGTTGAAGACGCCATGAAGTTAGTAGAAGAAACGACAAAAGGGGCAAAAATACAGCCGGAATCGGAAGTTGCAGCGGTAGCAGAAGCAGAGAAGACACAAGATAATGGAGAAGGAAGGAAGGAAACTCGTGGAGAAGATAATTAATGGCAGGGAGAAGAAGGCAAATGAGAAAGGAGAGAGAAGAGAAAACAAAATTGGCAAAGGAGAGTGTAAAAGGAAAATAAGGTTTAAGGGACGAGCTTATAAACCTCACCTGTGGTAACCGACGAGGAAGGTAAACCGGTTGCAGCAACTAAAAAAGGTGGGAAACAGCATGGCGTGAAACCCGGCATGACCGAAGACGTGGGATGACGAGGCGGTTTCTTCCCCACGTGTCGAACACATGAGTGGAAGAAGGGGCATAAATGTAGGTGTGAATAATACACAGGGACAGGTGGAGCCATCCTAGTCGAGGGCGCACCGAGGAAAGCGAAGTACTAAAAGCACCGAATCACCCCACTAGATCTGGGCACGAGAAAAGAGGAATGAAGACAGGTCGAGAGATCGATACAAAGAGGGAGAAAAGTTCTGATGTGATGATCTTCGGGTTCGAGGACAATTAATGCATTGACAAGGTTGGTGAAGAGATAAGGAAAACTCGGTCAAAGTAGGACTCGGCCAGGAATCTAAAAGGCGACGTCGATCAACTCCACCTAACAAGCGACATCGGATGAAGTTACCACTCGACCAGATGCTTCGACTCGGGCAGAGGGGAATATCGGATGAAGCATCGGGTAGACACCCGAGAAGAACATCAAGGAAGATGTATTAGGCCCAACACTGTAATATCGTTGTATCACCCTTTCATAACTATAAATATAGATCATGTAGAGAGCTAGGAAGGTAAGTAAGGAGTGAGGGAAGAGAGCACACCAAGAGTATAGAGAGAAAACACACAACTTGTAATCGGAAAACGAGTAATAAGATCATCCTTTCATCCCGTGGACGTAGGTAATCATGCCGAACCACGTATATCTTGCGTTCTTCTACCTCTCTTCTTTGTTTGGCTTCTTTATGCATGTTCTGAGATCCTTTGGATGTAGTGGTAGGATTTTCTACATCTACAGTTAGCAAAATATCAGTAGGCCATATACTCAAATTTTCTTAGTGACATAAAATTTATCTCCTTATAAAAACTACTAGTAGGCACTTATGATCGCTTCGATAACTCATGACCGAATCCTATTGTGTAACCAGAATCTACTTAAAATATGTCAAGAGATATGGAAGGCATGTCCCAAAAATCACTAGAAATCCAAATTCACTAACCACTACTTAGAGATTTATGAGCAAGAGACTCAAAGAAGCTAGCAAATCATACCAAAATTATAGGGAAATACGAAACTTTGGTGGATTATTAAGTATTAAATTTTGGTGGGCAAGAAAATCTTCATGTGGTTTAGCTTTTGAGCGTTTAGTCAAAAATGCTAGGCTTCCCCAAAGAAATCCCCCACAATTGTCCCCCACCTCACACATCACACTAAATGGCCCCCCTTCATTTCCCCAGCCCCACTTCCTTTGTCAAATGAATGGACAAGATTGATGCCACCTAATGGTGGTCAAATACGGGGGGATTTCTGTGGGGGAAACCTAGCACTTCTATTATTTAGAGCAACTCCTATGAGATGAACAAACTCAGAGTTTGTTAATTTTGCTCCCACTATGGAATGAACAAACATGAAAAATGAATCTGTTGATTTGTACATCGAGTTGGAACATCTGGCGCGCTTCTGTTGTAAGGACGCGCGTCATCCCCATTAACGCAACACGAATAACGCCCGTGTTTTCACTACAAACGCGATTTTTTACTTAGAGCACCAGAGTCCTTACTAGAAACGCCAACGTCTGACCCAATGGCGCCAACTGCTCCATCTGAATGGCTGAAAAATATGGTGATCCAACGACTACATTTTTTGAAATCTATAAATACTCCTCATTTCAACTCTAAATTAACATATCCTACACATTCTTCTCTTCACTCTCAATTCTTGATTGTACATGTCTCTAGCCCGAGTTAGTTCTAAGAGTTTCAGTATGCTAAAGAAGAAGATGAATATATTTGCGTAAACCGTATTTTTTATCTACTCAGCTTGCTTCGGCAAACTATCCATGGGTGAATTTCTGGTCGGTTATTCACGATGGGTTCTGCAGTGACACTCGTAATCCGAGTCGTCGTTCTATATCTGACATAGAACATCATTTTGGTACAATTAAGAAAGAAGTAAATGAGTTTATAGCTTTAACCATACACGTAAATCGATATCGACTGAGAGGTGAAACTAATGCTGAGATGGTGACAAGATCGTTGGCTGAATGGGGAAGATGGAAAATGTGGCTTTTCCTTTCGACAAATGTTTTGAAATCCTTAAGGTGTTGAACAGTTTCAACCCCTTCCTTGGTGTTGTTGTTCCACCTAGTACTTCTTCTCATTAGTGAAGCTAATGTAATGTGTAATCCGTCGTAATTTAGTGAAGCCAATGTAAAACGCTTACTTTTAAACATATGTAATTTTATTTAATTAAAGACTGTCGTACTTTTAAAACTAAAACTATAAATGTAACAGAATTAAAAATTACAATAATCTCTCTAACGTCGCTCATCTTTAGCTCCCCCACTGTTATTTTCTGGAGCCAATAATTCAGAAAGTCTTGGGGATAGACCTGGGGATATACCTGGGAAATCACCCAAAGCCAACATAGTTTGTAAATTTCTAAATGGGGATAAACATGGATGACCTGGCTGAACAAAATTAGGCGATTGGTATGCACTCTATGTACTCGGTCCTCCAAGCATATAAGAGGTTTGTTGTGGTGGTGTTGTTGGTGTGTAGCATTCACTTGGGTTGCAGGGAACATTTCGGTTGTAGGGCGAGAATGATGATGAAATGCGCCTAGGTTCAAGCCTATATGCCTGAGGTTGAGATACATGCAAAATTTGTGGTGAAGTAGTATTGTGCTGTGTTTCTAGAACCACATTGTGTTTTGTTTCTCGCACCATTGTTTCTTCACTTTCGTGCCAACGTGATTTGTTGTTTTCTTCACTTTCGTGCCATGATGATGTGTTGCTCCTGGTGGAATCGGAAGAATGTGAACGTTGCCCATCATTTGGACTTACAGTTGGAGTCAATCCATACATTGTGTGTGTATGCCATTTTCGCACTTGTTCCAAGTGCATCGCCTCTACTTGTCGATTCCGCCAATGCAAATCGTTGAGTTGAATCCGCAACTCTTCCTCCCTGGCAGGGACATTGGAATAAGGATAATCACGGTCCATACATTGGGAAACAATGGGGATCGTGGTTGGCTCACCTTGTGAAGTAATACTTTGCAGCTCCCAACGAATTTCATGTATATTTAACGAGGATGATGAAGAACTTGCACCCGTCCCGGGATAAGTCATAAAGCTTGGCTCTTCTGGAGGTGGTTGACTAGAAACGATACTAGGATTACGGGACAAGATTGATAACCCTAGGAAATCAAACCCATAGATGTGCATGTTCTGTTTCTCAATCACAGGCTTCATAATTGACGTGCACCAGTTGACATATTGTGCTTCACTAATATCCAACTGTGTATTTAGTTCAAACCTCTCCCAACCGGTTATTCTCAGCCGATAAAAATCTGATGCAGAGGTTTGCATATGTTGTAGCGGGTTAATTGCAACTGCAAATGTACCTTGTATTTGGTACATCGCACTCTTTCTCCCATATACCAAACCCCTCGTTTTGATTCGGATGAAAAAAAAAACAACTCTACGCTTAGAATAATCAACAATACTTACTCCAACATCATCACTATATCGAGGTAAACCATCGTAAGGGCGAACAACTACGTTGTTGTGGCTCTGAGTCATCTGATGTAACATGTAAACAAAACTGCAACCCAAGACGTCGCTGCCAGTGTTCTTGTCTAAGTTTTCCTTCATATACATGTCCAACATTGGAAATCTAACTGTCCCGTCTTTTAGGATTGGTTTACCAACACGGAAGTAGGTATACCACCAATACTGCAAATTACTCCATAATTTTAGTATATTAAATAATCTTCATTTATTCATAAAAATTATTTAAATTTAGTAATCATAATAAATTTAAAAATAATAATTTTGATATTTGCCTCTATGATGCTCCAGAAACCAGTGAAGTTTTTATCGCCCATGAACGCTTTATCCAGCGCACAGTACAATTCCGCTAAAATTGCAGATCCCCAGTCATAATCTGCTTCTTTGTCGAGATCTTCTAACGCTTCAAGTCAACCAAACATGAGCAACAAAAGTTGAGTTTGGAAAGAATTCCTGACCCAGTACCCATAACATAAGCATCCTTTCGAGTTCATCATAGTCATCTACATGTTCTGTTTCTCTGGATTTGGTTAGGAAAATCTTCAAGGCCGAACATCTAATCCCACCTCCTTTTACATCTTTATAATCTCGACGTATGTTTGTTTCTAAAAACGAGGGACAAAGCAACTCCCATTTTCTATTTGACATCCATTCGTATTGGTTGAATGGTGGCGGGTCTCCCTTTCCACTTGGAATCCCAATAATGAAATACAAATCAAGGGGAGTAATTCCTATTACAAGTATAATATCAACTATGATTAATTCTTTTGATTATTTAATAATTATTTAAAATTTTTAATTTAACTTAAGTTAAAAAAACTTACCAATTTCGAAATCCATAAAATGGAATGTGTGCGTCGACATCCACCACCTTTCTACCATTGTTTTCGGAATTTTTTTGTTATGTTTTCTAGGCTTAATTCGATAAAGCGCACGCCATGGATATCTGTCAACCCTTTCTTGGACTGCAGGCGGTAGACGAACATAAACAGAATTTAATTATGAATAAAATCTCGTGGTATAATAATCCTCAGACCGTTCACGATGCCCCGACACAAGATCTGGGACTAATAAAGGAGCATCAACTATATTTGGCGAAGCAAACTCTGCTTCTCAATTTTGAGTAAAATACACATTTGTGTGAGGCAACGGTGTCGATTCCTTGTTCCGATCTCTTTTCTTCTTATATTACTCACCGCTCTTCTCACTATGTTCATATTGTATAAAAAAATTTGATTCAGAAGAGTTTTAGAAGAAGGAAATGGTAGTGGTGTAACTGAAAATGAAATCAATACAACGAATTTATAGGGTTGAAATTCGACCGTTGAAAATCTAGGCGTTGGAGATTCGATTGTTAGAGACTTTGTTTCTAACGCCCGCGTTAACCCCCCCCACCACCACCACCACCACACACACACCACCACCACCACCACCGAGCGCCCGCGTTAAACGTATGAGTCTTTCTTCCTGTCGCACGGCTGTTTCTCCAACGCCCTATGCTTTACCGTAGTGGAAAACCCAGTTTTGGCCATCCACATGGCTCAAAAAATATTTGAGTTTGGCCATTTCCATAGGAATTGCTCTTAGTAGTCATATTTTCAGAGTTCTTTATGAATGAGGTTGAGGATGAAGAACTCAATCAAAGGTGAGAGTCTTCTCTTCTCCACTAGACCAGAGTCAAAAAAGGAGGGTTAAGTACGATGTTTTAGACTCCGTTCCCATATTAAATGTGTGGGTCTACAACATCACTCTCTTTTCTTTAACAAAAATAATAGATGCACCAAGGGATTTACCCCGTAACCTCGGTGCTCTCTCACAATTTTTTGGGACCCGTCACAAATAAGTGGCCCCCTGCTAAACTCCCTTGGTAGTGGGGCCCGCGACTTTGTGAGACAGCACCGAGGTTGCTGGATAAATCCCTCGGTGCGTCTATCACTGCTGTTTCTTTAAAGAGTCTCATTCCTGTCATGCAATGCTGACCTAAATCTATCCCTTCACTCAGATTTGTAACCCAAAATCTTTCAAGTTGGCTCAAAAACCACCATCATCTTCGCCTGTGCTAAAGAGAAGCACAAAAATCTGTGTTCTGTATTAGCAAAACCACTATGACCAAAATAAAATAAAAATGATTCCAAAATTCAAATTCGAATTCAAATAGGGGTTCTGTTATTAGAGTCTTAGCAAACACAAAATTTGAAGATTACCATATTGGTGCTAGTCTTTGCTTTTGCCTTTGAAATTATAAAATATATATAGCTCTGTTAATCCCCTTCTTTCTTCGGAATACACAGACACATGCATGCAACATAACTTTGAAATTGATGTTGTACGAAATCTGATTTTTCACACCTCATAAAACAAAACAAAAACCGAAACACACTTCCTCTCTCTAGCTTTAGCTGTAGCTAAGCTTACATTTTCATGACACCATTTTTTCCGAATGACTGACTGACGGATGACAAATGACATTGCGACAACAATTATATTATAGTAACAAATTGTTTTGAAGAGAAGTAAAGAACATAATAATAACCAGTGATTTCCATTTACTAATCAAGATTCAAGACACTTTGATATAGTAGATTGAGGATGATTACATTCGGGACAAACCACTGATGATCAGAATTTGAAAAATCACCCACAAATTTTCTAAAACCCAGTAGCATTCATAAACCTCTAATTAAACAAACATAAAAGGAACTATCTAGAAAGAAAGAAAAAAAAACAGAGCATTAGATGTTCAAAAACAAGAACAACCACCATTTCTAAACCCATTGCTTACTCCACCTGAATTTCCATAACAGTCTTCTCCTTTTTCTCCTCCATGATCTTGGGAATGAAAATCTTCAGAACACCGTTCTTCATCTCAGCTTTCATTTCATTAAGCTTGAGGAAATCCAGATCCAGTTCGAAACTTATCATGGTGTTCATCATCATGTCATTCTCTTCATCAGTTTGATCACCATTAACAACAGCAACTGGGTTCTCGTTTTCATCAGCTTTACCAGCCTTGATCAAAAGAGTAGTTTCTTCAAGAGTGACATGAACATCTTCTTTGCACAGACCAGGCATGTTGATTTTCAGCTCAATACCTTCTTCAATTTCTCGAGCAGTCCATCTTTCCATCAAGTTCTCCTCTTCTTCTACTTCTTCTTCTGAATCATTCTCACTCTCCGTCTCAATTGCATCAAGCAAATCTGCATAACCCATGAAGAAAAAAACATCACAAATCAAATAAGAAACGAAGCAAACAAAAAAAATTAACTAGATCTGTATGAGATATACCAGCTAAACTAAAACACAATGTAGCAGAAACTTGAGTGAGATCAGAAGGACTAGCCGCAACAGAAGAAATCTGAGAATAATCTTGCTTTTTGTGTTTCAGAGGGGTTTGTAGAAAGAAAGTAGTGGATTTGTCCAGTAGAGAAGGATTAGCTACTGAAACACAACGATTTGGAGGAGGACAGAAGAAGTTATTACTAGTACTACTCATTACAGTAGACTTGGTAGTGTTAGGGAAAACAGGGGTAATTGAAGGAGGTTTCCTTGCAGTAGCAGAGAGGCAGGTGATCAAGAAAGAAGCCATGTTTGTTTTGGGAGGTGAGAAACTGAAGCTAGTAGTAGTCTTTTTTAAGAAATGAGAGACAATAGTGTTAGTTTTTATTTACAGAGGAAGTCAAGAGAGGATGATAAGTTAATAAGGGAAGGGGTCAAGGGGGTATTTGTTGAATTAATTAATCATGGAGGTTGTCACTGTTAAATGTCAAATTAGTATTGATTTTACTAAGCAGAGAAGGTATGGTCCTATGGATAATGGCATGACCTATTGAGCAGTCTAAGCTAGAACCTAGTGATGAGATACTAGAGAATCGATATGATTCTGAATGAATCCTTTTCATTGACTTGTACTGGAAGGAAAGAAATACTTAAAAAAAATTAAAAAGTAGAAGACTATAACTGAGTACGAGGAAATGTAAGTTATAAAAATAAAAAAGAATGTAAATGTAGATTTTGTTGACTTTTCTTTTCTTTATATAAGGGTATAAAGAATAAGAATCTAAAACGAATAACTCCTTTGTGAGCCCTTGATCATCAAGAGCTATATGTAGTTGTGGTTGTCCAGGGCAAGGTGGAGCTTTTTGTGTTCTACTTCTATACCTTATCATGTGAAACAAAGAAGTGGAATATTAACTTGTTATACTCTATTTTGAAACATCACCGGTCAAAGAAACTTTGAACATAAGTTTCTTTTTAATAAACATGAGAACTTTGAAAAAAGATAAATTTAGATGGATGCTCACCGCCAATGGAGAATTTACTTAGAAGTTTCTGTATGCTAAGCTTCAAAATTAGACAAATTTAATCTCAATCAAAACAAAGAAATTCTGGAAAAAAATATGGAGCATGAACACATCACAAAGAATCAAGTTGTTTATTTGGAAGTGTTTACAAGACGCACTACCTACAAAACAGAAGCTAGGTTTAGTCATGGATGAAGAAAGAAAATGTGTCTTCTACCGGCAAATGGGAGAAACAACTTTTCATTTATTTTTTGAATGTGACTATGCGAAAGCAGTTTGCATCCAATGCCTTGCCAGGGAGTACTCTCTAATCTTTCCTCGCTGAATATTTCTTTCTTAGACATGTATAACAAATGGGGTGAAATGTGACCTGAATTCCATTTCAATGGCATTAGCTGCTACTAAATATTGGTTCATTTGGAAAGAACGTTGTCTTAGAGTTTTTGAGAACAAAAATAGAACACCAAATCAATTAGCTCAAGACATTTCGAGACATTATAATTACTAGCACCCAATATCACAACTGTCAGCCATAGTTCAGAACAGTAACACAATACAAGCTCAGTTATTTTGGACACTTCCAATTACAAACTTTTACAAACTAAATTATGATGCTTCATGGTTATCTGCTAAGACTAATGCATGTTTTGGCTTTATTTTGCAAAATGGATAGGTACCTTCAAAGGCGCAGGAATGGGCAGTTGCAGGACAGAGTCAGCAGAAGAAGCTGAAGCTGTAGCTACAACATGGGCCATCACAAACAATATGCAAAATGTGGCTACTGAAGGAGACAACCAGAACACTATAAAGTACTTACAAGGAAAACCAAACTCAATCAAATGTCAATGTGACGCATTCTTAAATGAAGTTAAGAAGTTGGCAGATAAATTTATCTGTTTGGGGGGATTTCATTTTGTGGATTGAAAAGCAAACAAAGCTACTGACATGCTAGATATGAAAGGGAGAAACTCATCTCAACAGATTACTTATTTTGCTGAAGCACCACTTTTTTTTAATTCCAACAATATCTTTTGACACTGTCAAAGCTTAGGGTACCTGTATTATGAACACTAATTATGTATCTTTCAACGAAGAAGCTCACAGATTTAGTCATCGGAAGGACAACTCAAATAGAGTTGATTCCACAAGAGTCTGAATCTGCAGATTAGTCTCTTGCTAGTAATATATTCACAAAATTGGTTAAAAAGACCAAAATCAAAAATTCCTAGGTGAAAAAGACATTTAGATTTTGATACTGTTTAAATGGACAAAAATATTAAAATAGCCAGGATGTAACCAGTTTCATCCTACCCATTTTCAAATTTTTTTCTTCTTATTTTTAATTTACATCAGGATGCATCCAGTTTCATCCTCGTTATTTTTTAAGTTTAAGCCAGGATAAATCCAGTTTCATCCTTGCTATATTTTTTTTGTGTCCATTTCACCCATAATAATTTTTTCTCGTCCATTTGAACCATGTTTTAAATTTTTTTGGACAAATAACCCCATTTTTCGTAATATATTTTGTTATTTTCAAAAATATAAATAAATCCACCAGTAAATTTTTAATGAATCTGTAAAAGTACAATAGGTTATAGGACGTATTTCCCTGTGCCGATTTCGCAATATGGGTCCATGAGGAACTAAAATCAAGAGTCCTCGGTAGAAATTGAATCCTTGGCCTCGACAATTCATGTACAGTATTAGTACTCCATGTGTAATCGGCACTGCTATGAGAGACACAAGCGTATTTTGTATCGCACAATAGCTATGGAATTTGTCTTAAATTAAAATAAATTCCAACATATTTTCCTATCTAACATGGAAGAAATGGAAGGAATTCGAAGTGGGAAATATCTTTACCTCTATACATCCATAAATCACTTGGGAGAGGATCAAAAGAGCAATGACAAAATATAAACCCCAAACGCATAAGCTTAGACTAACGTGTTTTCAGTAATGGATGACAACAGGACATCATAATGTTCTAGTAAGAGTAACTAACAGGTAAAATAAAACACTCCGACAAACACAGGAAATCCGTCAAAAGTCTTTGTCTTCACCCTGTGCAGGTAGTAACACTATACTCCCCCATCCTCGTTTGCACTTCTTTTCAACACGGGCTTCAGCTAACTTGACTCCGCAGATAAGAGCATACCACATCCTCATCACAAACTTTACAGACCCACTGCCAAATATGGGTTCGAGATACTTCACCATTTCGGATGGGCAAGCACGATCTTTGTGAAGCCTTGACATGATTTCTTCAAACACCAGAATAGCTTCTTCCTGTGCACTGAACTCCCTCTGTGATGCTGAAACATGATAATCAAAGATGCTCCACATGATTTGTTCATCGACCAGCATACATTCTTTTCTCTGCCGAATGAGCTCCAATGTCTCTACCCATATCCCTTTACGCATGCTCTTCTGCAGCCCATGCTGTCACCAAAGTCAACAAGTAGTAAGAAAAACATGCAAACCACACATCTCTAAACTTCATAACGTATACAGCAGGAGGGAAGGTATTACCAAGTTCAGTTTCAGCTCACCTTTTCATAAACATCCCACTTTATCTCATAAGAGAAAAGCTCCTCCTTTGTTTTCGGCATTGCTTCGCTAACCCGTTTGAGCTTGAGAAGGTTCTCGTAGTCAAACGCAACCATCATGAAATGACGGTTTCGACTATACCTGTCACCATACTGTGAAAGTTTCACGCTTTCTCCTGCTGACCTCTCTCTGTCAATAGCCGTGAAGGGATCAAGACCTGGCACAGAGAAAGAATGAAGAACATGAGTAATACCCTTGTGTCCAAACTGCATACGGATTCAGCACTAGGACATAAATGAACTTCCTACAGGTACAACCCTTGTGTCTTACATTCTAAAAATAACAACAGGTTGGAAGAAAAGACAATCTGTATAGGAAAACATAAAAGCCATTCTCAAGGTGGTACCTGTAGTCCCTGCTAATTGGATGAAAAAGAGAAGCTTCGTCCACAAGTGTAGCACAAAATTCGCAGATCCATTACCCAAACTAGGCTTTACCAGCTCCAAAATATCTTTTGCACTAGCATGTTCTTGGATTCTTGACACAATATTGTTAACAACACCAGTAGCTGCTTCTTCCTGTCTAACAAACTCCCTAATCTCACGAAAAATCCATGGTCTCAATTTCTTATGCAACTCTTCCTGACAGCAAAATCCATAAGCCAACATTGTAAAATGCAATCAAAAAATTTCAAGCATAAGATACACTACAAATCAGCAAGAATTGGAGAAATTTGCATTAAAATACAGGTGTTGTTGCAGGCAAGAAAAAAAATGCTAAATAATGTTTCATTCTGCCTCGTATAAACCTAAGCAGAGAAAGTTATGCACACCACAGGATAAGAATCTCACCTTGTCAGACACAGCCCAATCAACCACATAAGAGGATACACTCTCTACATTCCTCGGAATCGCATTCGCTAACCGGTTTCCTTCACAAAGCGTCTTAAAGTCGAGCATTTTTTTCTGGAGCCAAAATGATGGATAACTGTAGCCTCTATTCCTTTTAATCACACTTCCAGCACGATCACTACTCTCCTTATTGTTCCAGACGGGATCTTGCTGAGGCAAGTTGTCTTTAGAGGGCATAAAGGTCTTCCCTTCCATGTTCGACAACTCGCTGGTTGGATTAGCACTGGAAATGGATTCAGGAAATGCTGCAAATCCAGTTCCAAAATTGGAGAAAACTAATGTCTTAGAGATAGATAGCATATTTAAGTAAGATTTAAATAGAAAAATTGAAGAAACTCCTTATAGACCACAAGTCTCTCCAAATAGGCAAACGTCAGGGAATGTCATGCCTTGGTGATTCCTACCTGTCTCAAATATTTTCACTAGTATGAGAAGCGTCCTCCATAGAATTCGGACAACCATTTCAGTATAATCGTCCAATGAGGGTTCAAGCAGCTCCAGCAATTGGGATGGACGGTTTTGTTTTTTGATGCCGTCAATGACCTGATCAACCACACTGGCCTTTTCCTTCTTAAGAAGCTTCATAACTTTATTTTTTATCTGCAGTTTCATTGTCTCGTGCAACTCATGCTGTAAATTATTACGTCCAAAACGAGAAACGTGAAAACAAAAAAAAAATGTGAACACCCATAAACAAAAAAACAAAGTTTATATGAAAATTCAGATCAAGATTGTAAAAGAACAGCAGCTTGGGTCAACATATCAGAAGATCAAACCCACACAACCTGAATGTACTGAGGTTTAAGGGCCACAAATCATATCTGAAGGATCGACCACGGACAACTTAATGCAAGTTTTTCATGCAATAACTTGTAAAAGGAAGAAGGGGAAGAAGAAACAACAAATTCTTGCTGTTTCCACAGCTAATAGAGGCTTATCCATTTGTGTAGAACAAGATGCACGGAACAAGCTGGTGAAACAGAATATATTGAAAGAAAAAACACGAAGGAATGAGTCTTACTTGGTCAAAAACTGCCCAGTTAATCTCAAGAGAGAGCAAATTCTCTTTTGTTATAGGTGTGCCATTGAAACTCTCAACCCCAAGAACAGGCTTCTCTCCATCAACTGTCTCCGAGAAACTTAAAACTTCATGATGATTGCCGCTATCACGAATCTTCTCTTTCATCTCATTTCCAGCACAATTGCTTTTCCCTACATCATCTGGACCCTGGCCAACACTGGGAACATGGCTAGCAACACTAGGAACACGGCTAGCACCTGCAGTGGTACAAAATCAAACAGTAACATTCAGGGATGGGGACAAAAGACTACCATCAGACAAATAAAGAAAAAACAATTGAAAATATTCCTTCATGGGCGGGTATTGCATCCAAGGACGTACCTTCCTCGAGCTTCTTGAGCATTGCCCATATCTTCGGGAATAATCTTTCGGTTTCTACTTCATTGACCAATATGAAGGACATAATTTTTGTATGAATTGATAATGCAGAACCATCGTTTTTGATAGATTCCAGAATATCAGAAACAAAGTCATCTGCCTCTTCTTCAGTTGAGTTTTTTGCAATATTTGAAATCCATGGCCTTATTTTCTCATGCAGCTCATACTGCAGGTGAAGTACAAGGTAAATCAGAACATATTCAGAAGAATGGGAAAATAAAAAAGAGCAACACTTATCGAGTAAAGGTTACAAGTACGGATCGAATACGAAAAGAAAGACAGTGGAGAAGCCTCACCTTGTGAACCACCGCCCAATTCATCTCATAGTTGAACACCTCCTTTGTCATTGGCAACATGTCAATAAAGTGTTTGAGTTTTTCAACCGTATTCTCATCAAATGCCTGAACTAGTTTCTGAACTTGCACATAAATATCCGATAGGTAAACCTTCTCCATGTCTTTGTCACAAAAAGGATTCAAATAAATATCCAAATACCGAATGGAGGGGTCTCTGGGTTTGGTGAGCCAGTCCCTACAGAACATGCCCGTTTCTCTTTCTAGTTCAGACCTCTGATCTACTGGATGAACGTTGGCAATACATTTCAACAAATCCGCTGCTTCAAACATATTGACGTGTTGTGAACCAAAAGCATTGTATTTATGGTCAATCAATGGGGTGGCATAATCTATGATAGGAGGCATCGTGGTTTTCTCTTTGTTGGCATCATAATCTTCACGAAAAGCAAGAGATACAAGGGATTCACTTCGGAGACTTATATCCAATGCAGAATCAGCAGAACGTGCAGTTCCAGGCTCAATTTTAGTGAATGAATCTACTGTACATACAGGTATGTCAATCTTTTCCTCAGCAACCGTTTCCTTTAACTTGCTGCTGTCTGCCAAATCCTGATTTCTCTGTTGCCGCTTCTCCTCCTCCCTGAACACGGAAGTAGTACTTGTTCGACTCCTCTTGGTGGAAATTTGAACATCACTCATGTCGTCCTGTCTGTTCCTCTTCGTTTCGTGCAGGTGTTGTTGCTGCTTCTGACCATCACCAGTGGTTTTGATTTCACTAGCCATGTTCTCATCACCCTTTTGATTCTCTATCAAGCCACATATATGAGAACAAATATGTAGAGCTTAGATCCACATTCAAAAATTGATAAAAAAAAAAATACAAATTGACACAAGTAATACATCAACAGCAGTTAATAAGATAGGAATGATCCATATCATCATTCACTCTATAATCAGTACCAATAAAATCATCTAAGAATACTTGGTCTCAGCTAACAATTGAAGGATATGTACTACTAAGTAAGTAATAACATTAGTGAGAAATAAAATCAAGCATCATGCATTCACAAGAAGAATGTCAAATTAGGCTATATGTATTAATTTACTGTAGTCATGTTCTCAATTTCTCATTACCCTTGATCAACAGTACATTATCATCATAACAAAAAAAAAAATTGATCAACCATAACAACATTTAATAAATACAAAACTCAAAAGAAAAAGAAGAAAGAAATAAAAGCAAACCTTGAGGAGTAGCAGCAGCAGGAGGCATGTTAATATAAATTGGTGGTGGAATAAGAGTCATGATTAAAGAAGAAGAAGAAGAAGAAGTGAGAATAAGTCTAGCACCTCCATAATATTTACTGCATGTTTCCTCCTCCTCTTGAAAAGTGTAAGATGATTTGAATGGAGGAAGTAAAGAAGGACTAATTTTATAATTTGCTCCAATAATAACTTCTTTTATTTTTTTTTTCTTCTTCAGAAACTGGTTTTGCTTCTACTAAATCCTTAAGCACAGAAGGAGCCAAACACCTCTAAATCTCTCTCTCAATCTCAATCTCAATCTCTCTGGTTTTTACTTCTTCTCTCCTCTACAAATGCTCTCTCTCAAATTCTCAATTTCTCATAGAAAGAAAAAAACAAGTAAAATAAGAGAAGAAGAGATCGTTTTATATTCCGGAAAGCCAGATCTACCACACCACCGTTGATCAAAAAGTGCTATGCGAAAGTACTAATTTAGTTTGCTTTTCCCAGAACAGATATTGACCGTCCGTTAAATCCAAAGTGCTTTTCTCAGAAGTAATCTCCTCCGTTGATCTTCTGCACCCTGTCAGTAGACTCCCTTACTCCGTCTCTTATTGAGAGTTTTGGACAAGCTAAGAGCATCTCCCATCGATCCACGGGTCTTTCCTACGTGTAATGTCATTGTCATTGCTAAAATCTTTAACACCATAATTCACCAATTTTAGGATTAGACAACGGGAAAAATGTCCAAAATCACATCCAAATATATTAGTAGTTGGTTCTAACCCATTTAACTAGATACAAATTAGTCCATTTTTAAGGAAAATACATAAATAATCTTCCTAGTTTACAATTTAATCCAAAGTGACTCACGATGATGTCAGTAGTTTTAAATAGTATAAAAAAAAAATTAAAACCAATTTATCTTTCGAACCGTTTGTTCAAAATTCGCAAACTTTATATATTTGGAAAGCTCTTTCTGATAGCTACAAAATGAGTACCCATATGACTATATAATTCTTATTTTCTAAAATTTGTAATTTAGATTGGTGTACTACATATACACATCTACAAAAATCCAGAAAATCCAAAGACAGGACAAGGTGCATCAGTTTGTACACCGCAACAACTTGAATCGTCCATCTAAGCACTAACTAGAATTAAAAATTTCAGTCACACCAGGAGTAGAAAGTAGGTCCACAAACATCGTAAACATCGGGATCATGCCAAATTAGTATCTCCATGAACCAACCCTGCACAATTGCAATTAGAATATGAAAGTAACTCATGAAGTGGCGAAAGTTTGTACCATAAAAGAAATTTATATTGCATATTGTTAAAAGGGGAAAACTCTTATACTAAGAATGTTGTGGTTTAGACATGAAATCATGAAACTATACAAAATGCCATAAAATGCCGGCACTAATGTGAATGTGATATACTCCTATGCAGTAGGTTCCACCTTGAAGATACAAGCTTGTGGTTTTATATTCACCGAATCCCCATCCCTATCTTTCAGATATATGAACTTTTTCTATCGACAATAGTTGGATCCTACTAACCAGCTTAACACTCGGTACTAGTTTATCATGATCAATAGGTAAGCAACGGTCATCTCCATTTATTTGCATCTTTTCTAGTTCCTTATTGTAGCACCAAGAATTAAATAGTTAAATAATTACCATGATATATACGTGCGGAGCATGCAGATCCAGAAAATAAGTACGGTACTCTGAATACCAACTCTCTGCTCCTCCTTGGAAAATGGATACATTGCATCAGAAATAGAGGTGACTGTATAAAGGAAAATTGAACATCGTTTCAATTATGACTCTTTCAGTAAATCGGTAGAACCGAGCTATCTAAGCTAGTAAACATTGAGCATATCTTCCGATTAATAAATCCAACTGTAAACTAATCTGTGAAAGTAGTTTTTGGCCATGTAAGTTTCATTAGTCAAAGTACAATGTAGGAAGATATTAGTCAAAGCACAATGTAAGAGATAACTGATGGTTATTTTCAATGATGTTGTAGTAATAGGTTCGTTGAGACTTGTGAAAGCAGATTTTTAGACTTAATTTTTAAAGCAAAAATATAACAAACTCAAAATACAAGATGTTGTGAAAATTATGGAGAGGATGGAGCTAGGATTTCACCATTCATCAATACTTATGTGGTTTTAAATTAATTTATATCATGCAATTTAAACAATTGATTTGATACTAAAGTATTGCCAAAATCAGATTCCCGAAATATCAAATGGTAGTCGCAAGCATAACGCATCAAGAGTCTAAAACTAAGCATGCATCTTCAAGAGAAAACAAATTTAATTAATAAAAATCATTTAATTCATTTTTTATCAATGCAATTAATCATATAAAAATATTGCATAAATTAATAAAGTAAATGTTACCACATAATTCTTGAAAGAATGGCTTCCTCCGTCGCTCCAAAGGATGGGTTTAGCTCATCATGTTGGAAACACGCTCAAAAGTTGATTTCATTGCTCAAAAATGGATTACAAATGATGAATAAGGGAGAAATAATGAAAAATTGGGTTTGTAACAATTATTTTTGTTACAAACCGAACTGTTACAGAGAACGATAAATTGTAACTGTCGTTGTTACTGTTGCTTTAAGACTGTCTCTGAAATACGACCCTCAGCTGTGAGTCGTTAACACTATTGAAGAACGACGGTCTCTTGTGGGTCTTATGTTCTTCGTGTTCTTCACTACACCAGCAGAAACAATTTTTTCTGGTTGTTGATTTAGCACCTCTGTGATGCTCTAAACTATCCCAAACTCTCTCTCCTCCTCTATGAGTCCCCTGCACCCTATATATACTCGTTAGAACCTCCAAATATCGCATTAAACTCCCAAATAATCTCTCATAACTCGGCAGTGAAGAATAATATTCTCGAGAATATTTTCTTCCCAGAAATAACTCCACGCGCTGTTTTCTCGAGCAAAAATACTCCCAACATGTCCGGTCATCGTCCAGAAGTGTTCAAACAATCAGCAAGCACGCGAAAACCTCTTCATCACGTATGCACAACTCGGAATGGACTAACCAAAACCCGAGTTACCCTGGTTACTTCAATGCGAGAATCTAGCCAATTCTATCCGACAAAATGAGCCATACCAGTCCTGTTAATACCATTCACATCATCCCAACAATTCTCAGCCATTGAGTCTCTTTCTAACCTGCTCAAAACGCAATCCCTAAATTTTGCCATTAAAAGAACCTTTTTCACGCCAAAATCCTTTTCAAACGAAGGTGATGAGGTTGCCCCTTATCCAGCTGCTTGGGTGTGAATATCATGTGGGTGCCCCTTAGTAATTGAGGTGCCCCTTATCCTATATTGAGATTCCGAATAACACGTGTCCTCCGGGTGCTTTAGACAACTTTTCGAGCCGATTTTTTCCAAAAATGTTTATTGCCCAAAAATACCTACAAACACATAAAACACCAAAATTAATACAAAATCGAGTGCCAACAATATATAGTATTGAGATCAAATTAGACACAAAAATGTGTCTATCAATAACATCACTTGCTGCAAACAAGTTGTTTAGTGTATTCATTCTTCTTGCAGCATGAGGGAAACTAACAAGTGCCCTTCCTTTTCTCTACACAAAATGTATACACTATTATAGCTCGTTAAAGGAAAATTAGTACGCTCTTAACTAGATGTATACAAAACCGAACACAAGAAACTGATGGGAGTAAACCACATTCGGTAAGGAGACCACAACATATAACTGGTGTACAAGCATATACACCTAATAAAGCAAGCACAAAAAAAGGTGCACTCTTATGTGCACCTATATAACTGGTGTACAAGAAAATACACCGATTAATTCTTACTTTTAGGATTAAGCATTATTGCTAGATTGGGCAGTGAACCCCATAAAATCCCATGTCCACTTAAACAATTAGTTATGGACCACTTAATCTAAACGGTCATGGTGATAGGTGAAAATTTTAATTATGATAATTAGTAATTCAATAGAACCTCATTTTCAATCAGTGACATATATAAGACAAAAAATTCATTTATTTTACAAGTGTTAGTCAGTAACTGGAAGCAAAATCAAAGTCATGTGTACAACAATATACACTTATATTATAGGTGTAGTAATGTGTACACATGTTATTTCTGTCATAACCAACATTCAGTGAATCATAGCATCACTGATTCGACATCCAAAAAACGAAAAATGATTGTTCACTATAATTTGATTAAGATTCTTAAAGTGGGCTACTATGTACACATATAATTTCTGTCACATGTGTACGAAAACGTACACTTATATTATAGGTGTAAAAATATGTACACATGTAGTTTTCGCCTCATTTTAATAAGGCATTGTAATCAATAAAGTATATGTAATCATCTCACTTACCTGTATTGCTACTTCATTTTAGTTCCAGAAATTAACATACTTTATTGAGTGCATTGGTGTTTGAGGTTATAAGGTACACAGCTTCTAACGTCACATGTTTTATTAATATATATTACATGTGAAATCCCTATACTAAGTGAATACATTTTCGTATGTTACAACTTGAACCATTGAAACCAATAAGAAATATAGGTGAAGAACACTAAATGAGTATTGTGAAACCGAAAACTTTATTGGGAATTTCCTCGAACAGCTCAAAGGAAGCACCTTCAATCTGCTTGAACCCTGCGCACAATAGTCACATTTCAGTTTTGGAGATTGAATTTCAAAGCTTACTTTGCATATAAAAAATCCAACACCTTTACACATGAGTGCTTTCCCTAATTTTTGGTTTGTATATATAAAATATAGTTCTGCAAGTATATAACTATGTACACCTAAATAATCAATATGTGGACAATAATGTACACATTAGTGCTTTGCCTAATTTCTTATACTTCAAAATGAATAACATGTGTACAACTATGTAAACCTAAAATTGATGCACCACTCATGTATAAGTAACTTATGCTGCTGACATAAATTACACACTGTTAAGATTTCTCACCAACCCAGCTAATATTGGAAGAATATATTTACTAAGGCTAGATAAAAAGTGAAACCATCTGAACGGTTGCACTTTACCCATTGAAAAATCTTATGAATCCAACATCTATTAGAGATGAAGTGACAAATCTACTTAAATTTAACTTCTCAAAAATGATAATTCAAAAATGCATTACAAGTTATATATGCAGCCTTGGAACTGTTTCTCTATACTAAAGCCAAACATTTATCTTAATATCAAGTAAGCAACGTGATACATTCTCCTAAGAAAATCTAAAATGATGGAGTTTATGTGTTGTGCATGTAACGTAAAGAGGTTCTAAATGGAAGTATAATAGCAAATAATAGTAATTTTTTTTATAAAAAAAAATTCATGTGATGGAATACTACAGTTGTCTAGTTTTATCTAAGAATTTCATATAAAAAATCCATCTGAAACTACACTACATAAGCACAATCTAAATATAAGTCTAAGTTAGTGGCATATGAGAAATGCTTTCAAATTACAAGTGTCAAGTTATTTCGGTCTTATCAGTAAAATAGTGTTGGTGTCTGCCGTTAAATCCAATTTGACTGGCGAAAGTCAAATAATTGAGAGGGACATGCGTCTAAAGGTTGCTCTGTACATTGCAGAGGTCTTAGAGTATTGTAGTACCAACGGGAATTAATTGTTTCATGACATGAATGCTTTTCGGGTTCTCTTTGAGGAGGTTTTGTTGCTACCTTACTAGTTCTGTTAGATGTTTCTTGTGTGTTTTTACTCTTGATCTTGCTCTTATAATGTTTCTGGTACAGGACAAGGGATATCTTCATACTTGAGCTAGAGTTTGAGCCATTCTCCACTAGTGGGTTTGTCATGTCATGCCACTTGTACCTACATTAGTGGGTTTGTGGTGAAGACCAATGAGATCTTCATACATGAGCAAGAGTTTGATCCATTCTCTGCTAGTGGGTCTGTTGTGCGTCTTATATGCCTACTCTTGGTTGCATACTGGCGGTAAAAATTCTTGAATTGACATCATGGATTATGCTTTTGTGTGCCTTTGGTAGATGATTGTTGTGTTTGCTTATTGAATTTATTGCTTTGCTTTGCATCATTTACTCTCAGCAAAAACATGTTGTCTGTGTGTGCGGACACTTCCATTATTAAATCTCTCATTTTTATAAGCATATCTTGTCTAGCTTGTGCGTGTGTTTGGCTGGTCTGATTTACTTGGTTATGAATCGGAAGGTATACGATATGTGGTATTATATTGGTATGTCATATAGGCTACAATTGTATCCTTTTGTGACCAAACTGACCGTCTAGTTAAACATGATCATGATAACCTCCTAGTTGAATCCCTAGGTAGTTGATATCTTTTCACTTGAATGTATCACTCATGTGTCTTTTGGGAGAGGATAATCAAAAGACACATATCCCAATGTACAGGGATAAATGTTTTAGACTATTGGGATATGTGTCTTTTGATTTTCCCTTAGATTTTTGGATGATGTATAACTGATAATGGGTCGATAAATGAATGTGGCAGGATAGATTTCATGAGTAGCATTTCTAAAGAGCTTAAAAGAATACTAAAAGAGGTTTAGACTATTCATTTTGGTTTCTCGCCAAGCTATTTAGTTTGGAATAAATAGGTAGTTTTGTTGTCCTCCACTATTTTTTTTTGGTCCTTAAAAGGAAGAAAAGGATACAATGTGTTTCGAGTCTGTTATATTTCAATGGAAAATAGAATTTGGTGTGGGTTTAAAATGTTATAGGGTATTGTATCCCTGTTGTTTTCTACAGAATTGGGCATCACTCGAAATTTACCACTCACAAGTTTTAAGATCGCGTTGTTTGATAGCTCAATTACATGCTTGATGACTGTAAAAATAACAAATATTTTATTCACGTACTAATTGAGCGATTGCATTTGAAACTTTCATTTGAAGTCAGCTTGTTCAGACACACTCTTGCCATTTGAGCGATTATAATTAGCTATTTAGTCACCACTTAAGAATAAAATTAATAATTTGTGCATGCTGTTGTAGGTTGGGAAGTCCCTGTTTTGTAGGTGAAAAAAAGAAGGCTACAATTTGTTGAACCCCCTGATATGATTTTAGTGGCCTGATCGATGCTGCAAGTACCGATATTGTGTTGTTACTGGTTGATGCAAGTTATGGGTTTGAAGTGGTGAGATGAATTTTTACAACCTGTAATTGGTTATTTTTGTTTAATATGCTGATGTTATTGTTGATACATTGAGGAGGTTACTTCTAATTAATATCTTCCAACTCTGTACCCGACTCCATGCTGTTGTTTTTACTTACCAACTAGTACTTAGACCTGACTTAGCTCATTTGGTACTAGATGAAAGTTCGGGCTCAAAAGTTGTGGTTTTGTGGTTGTGCAGAAGTTGGTGTTGCAAAAGCAGGAAACGTTGAGGACTCTGGTGTTGAATGCAATTGTTTGCCAGAAGTTGAACTTAACGATTGTGAATTTCTGATGAATTCTATTTGTGGAATTTTTAGTGATAGGGTGGTTGTACGGTGCTCTAGTCACTGGCCCTGACGATTGTGAGGTTTGTAAACTAATAGATAATGATCTTAACATGCTTAATGGTTAGTTTTTTTGTACTTGCTGAACATGACTTCAACTTTTTTAACAGTCTAACGGAAGTAAAATTCAGCAATACATCCCTGGTTTTTATTTCCTTAAGTGTCTTCATTCAACAAATTGTATTATGTATCTGATATCTCTGTATGCAGTTCTCCCTGTCCATTTAGAATCTACTAACGGACCAGATCATTTTTTTGTTTGGTATTGTAGGTTGGTATCCGGTATCTTAATTTTGGTATATCCCCTAAATTGGAGGCACTTGCCATTGCAACACCATAAAATTGAAGGTATGTGGTGTTTTAACCGAAGCTATTCGCTGTTCCCATCTGATAATGTTAGATGCTTATTTTTATGGGTGATGCTCTTTCTTTTCTCTTCATTTACTTTTGTTCTTTCATTAAGGTGTTGTTCTCAATCTAATATCTCTAATTTGACAGCCAACTCCCTTTTATGCAGAAAATGATTTGATGTCCTGCCAAACTGTTGGTCAAGATGGCCTCACATGTGCTAGCTATCACATTTGACGTTCCTTGATTTATCATATTTCTCGTTGAACTAGCAACCTGTTTTCGATTCCTACTTGCAATTGAAAGTAGCTTTCAACTTTGATCGCTTAAAATGAAGGCATATATGGTGAAGTCTTGCCTTCAACTTTCTGGTTGTTAAGCTTGTAATAGAAAAAGAAATTTTATGCATTTGAAGTGTCCTTAGTTGTAGACTGTCAAAACAAATTCAGTTTTGAAGTTATTATCAATGTAAATTTTTTATTAATACAATTTGAATTGTAAATATTAATCTAATCCTGATTCAACTTTTAATTCTCATTCAGTTGAATCAGCTCTTGATTCAACAGAATTATTTTCATTTCTTTTTTGTAAAATATGTTCAATATAAAAGTCTGTTTCTATCAGTCATACCAATAAAATTATTCAAGGTAGTCGTTTCTGTAAAGATTCAAGTGCTCCCAGGCATAGTCGTTTTGATAAATAAGACTACAAATTTAGGGCTCCCAGAAACAGTCCTTTTTAGTGATTGTAAGGCTTTTTCTAGCAGACTTTTTTTTTTTTTTTGATTTTCCACTAGTGTCCCCTCAGTCCGGATTATGTTAAAAGCCTTGGAGACCATAAGAGTATCACCAATAATAGTCCGGAGAAGGAGTGCATATGGATATTTGGATGGAATTGATAGTAAGAAACTTCGGTACATCGGTGCAAGTAAACTATAACATACACATAATGCATGTCCAAATAAAGCTCGAAATATTATTGGCCAAGGGATGTAATGTGAGTGCAAATAAGAGGAGGCCGAGTGGGTCGCCTTGCTGGACACCTAGGGCCGACGACAAGGCAAACTCATCGTAGTATAATCTAGGCGGCTTAGAATAACAGAACTCCACCCATTTTAAAATGGAAGGGCAATGAATTCTGACTTCCTGAAACATGGCCGACCTATCGACTAGATTGAAAGCTTTCTTAAGATCCATAAGCAACATGGTCATAGTTTGAGTTTTGCCTTTGTCCCTAATGAGCTTGTTAAAATTAAATTTTTTATTTTTCTTTAAAAATAAATAAATTAATCAAAATTATCTAAGTAATTTAATTAGCCATGACACCCTATATCATCATCCTGCACTAGTTAGAGTAATCATTTTGTATGCCTCAGAGGTTTTGAGTATGCCTCAAAACACCTTTTTTTTTTTCCTTCGTGTCCACCTTGAATTCACTTTACTTTACATTCTGATGGCATAAGTTTGGTATGCCCCATAAATGACTCTATTTTGTCTTGCAGATTTGGGTGAAATCCGTCCAATTATTAGCCTAAGTATCGCTTTTATACAAGTGTGAAAGCATAATATCATTCTTCTTCTTCTGATTCACACCATTGACTTAGCATTCATGACCTCTTTGAAATTTCACTTTGTTCTATGATCCGTTAATTCATACTCCTACTCACTGGTTTGTTAGCCTGTCCTGTAATTAAAAGCTTTAACGCATCTTGTCATATTGACATAGATTGGGAGTCGGGCCAATTCTGTTTTTGGCACGAATTCTGGTTCTTTCTTAAACCGATCTACCATCCTCTTTGCCAGAGCTAAAGAGAGGTCCAAAATTCCGCGTGGTAGCGAAATGTCTACCCTTACGAGTCTATGACCAAAACCATATATAACCATGTGATTTAAATTTAACCCCTGTGAGCTAAAATGTGCTCATCAATCACAGACTTGTTTTCAAAATTCAAATAGCCATCCAATAATAGATAGATAGATAGATAGAGTCTTAGCATCTGTAAGAGACAGACTTTTGAAGATTACCAAATTTATGCTAGGGTTTGCTTTTTACATTTGAAATTATAGAATAATAGCTCTGTTAATCCCCTCTTTCTTCAGTTTGTACAAAAACTTTGAAGTACACAGATAAAACAAAACTTCTTCTCTCTAGCTCTAGCTGAAGCTAAAACCCTACTGCATTTTCATGGGTCACACCATTTTCTCCAATGGTTTGACTGACAGATGACAGATGAATGACAAACGGAACAAATAAAATAAATTATACTCATTGTTTTGAACAGCGGAAATGCTATTTGGCTCCCTATTCTTCACCTCCCATTCACCTCCCTATAATCTAAGCCTCACATTTATATCCAGGGTGTTAGTCGTGGGAGATTTCAGTGTATTTCAATAGAGTTGACAAATCCCCTGTTAGTCGTGTTGGAAAACTAGCAGTAAAACAGGGTGAAGAAAAGAATGTTGTATTAGGGTTCAAGGCTCTTATGAAAGATTCTTTTCGACAATTATTCGACCCTTTCCCAATTGAATTGGCGAGTACAAACAAGTCAATTGAATATTGCCGTCGAGGATACTTGAAGCCCCACAACGGTTGTTGGATTCAAAGCTTGTACGACCTTGATCCAACCAAGAACACACTTGGTTTTGTTTCGATGATGCTTGTAAGAAAGAAAACGAGAGAGAGTTGAGAGATGTGTTTTGAATGAAAACAAGTCTCCTATTTAAAGAGGAAATCATACCCTTTGGAGATGACTCTTCATCTCTACGGCATCTTTTCGAGTGAACGGGCGCGTCTCTTCCTTCAATGCGTCCATTGGTGAAACGGGTTTTTGCATTGTGTTTTCTAACCGATAATAGAAACGTTAGAGCAGAAAATTTCTGCGGGACGCCTGTCTCGCACTCTGCAGGGGGCCCCTGCCCCCTAGACCCAGACCGACTGGCCAAGGCGGTCAATCCCGACGCAGGTTAATGCCTTCAATTCAAGGGTTTGTTGAAAATATCCAACAAGTCGTGGGGGAGTTTGTCAAAATCTTTTAAAATCTCTGTTAGTGGTGAGAGATTTCTAGGGAGTTTCTAAAACTACCTCAAAATCCCCTAAACTCCCTTGTTAGTGGTGAGAGATTTGATTAGAATCTCTTAAACTCCCTGTTAGTCATAAAACTCTAGAGTTATAGGGAGTTTACAATTTGGGGGAGTTTGGGGGAGTTTGAGGGAGTTTCATGATGTTTTTGTGCTTGGATCAAATCTCTCAAAAAACAAGAGATTTCTGGGGAGTTATGGTTAAACTCCCCCAAATTGTCTAGACTCTCATACACTCCCTCTAAATCCCTAGGGATTTAAATATATTAAAATCTCTCAAACTCTCCCACGACTAACCCCCTGATCGAGATTCATAATCAGGTTCAAGTGGGGTTCATCATTCCCCTAATGTGGAGTTTAGATTGTAGAGAGGAGAATAGGGAGGTGGAAAATAGGGAGTTGAATAGCACTGCCGTTCGAAGAGAACCTAATAATAACGAGTGATGCTACACTTACGCCAAAAAATCCCGGGATAAAACTGTGGAGAGATCTAAGGGCCATTAGGGCAGCCCTGGGGAGATTTACAGGGGTGGGATTAAGGGTGGGGTCCACCATTTCTTTTTTCTCACACCGTGTGTGTGCTGCGGGATTTGTTGAATAATAGCCAGGGATTTTCATTTACTACTCAAGATTCAAGACAATTTTATGTACTATCGAGGATGATTACATTTAAGCATGATTCAAGACAATCAACACTGATGATCAGATTTTGAATATCACCCACAAAATTAAATTCAATATAGGGTTTTTCTCACAGTTGAATAAATGGCCTTGGTACTCGGAAGTTGAAATAGAAGAGATTTTTCATCTTGAAAATTTAATTGGAAGATAAAAAGATTTCAAAGTTGGGCTCCCAAGAAATAACTACTTAGACTAGTTTGTTACCTTTCGAATTCCAACACTTGAAAAGGTTATTTAAAAGGAAATTTCCAATATCCTTTCTCCAAACTAAATATGGCGACCGAGATAGAAGTCGTTTCTTCTTCATCGTCTAGTTATGCCAAAGTCAATTGGAAGATCAAAAGCTTTTCGGAGTTGAACTCTCAGCGTGGAACTTTCTCTGATGTTTTCTTAGTTGGTGATTATAGATGGTACTATCAACTACTAATTTTTTTTTTTTTTTGCTGTTGATTGTTCTTTTTTTTTTTTTCTTTTTCACTAGAATGGTATAATTAATTGCTTAAGTTTTTACCGATAGGGAAGCATTGATTTTCCCGAAGGGATGGGACGAAGTGTATGATCACTTATCACTCTACCTTCGCCCTGTCCACTTGATCGAAACGGTGGAGACAGATTTCAGTTTTACCCTTACTAGTCAAACTGATCCTAAGAACACAAAAAGGAAAGGTATACAATACATATATGGAACTTATTGCTAATATGTACATTTTTTGTTCTTTTGGCCTTATGATGATATTATTATTGGATTCTGCAGTAACATCACACATATTCCCTGAAAAGTCTAATAATGGCTGGGGTATTGGAACATTCATGCCTCTTAGTGAACACCATGACCCTGCTAAAGGATACATCGTAAATGATACTTGTGACATTACAATTGAGGTTGCTTGTACTGTGAAAGAAGTCGACTCAGACGATGATGATAGTGACAAAGAGAGCGACCCAGACATGGTCTCGGATCTAGCAAGCGCGTCCAAAAATAAAAACAGTACTATCAGGTGAGTTGAGGAGGAAGGTCAAGGAGCGGAAGGAGAATGATTAAACTGAGAGAGATTATGTGTGGAAATTTGTCTGGAGTTAGTTAAAAGCTTAATCTTCAAATTAATGTTCTAGAGATAAATGTTTATTTAATTTAGTAATTTAATTTGCTAAGTCAAACAATCTATGTGACTCACATCAGTAGCAGCAGTAGTTTGGTATGATTCTATGATTATCACCATTCTGCACATGCATTTTATAATAAGATTTTGTTTTCCGTTTCCTGAAGGGGTGGTGATGGTGGTCCTGTGAAAGACACTGAACCCGATAAGGTCTCGGAGTTGAAGCGTCGCAAAATCAAAGATGAAAAGCAGTAGCAGATTGATCAGATAAAGAAGATAACTAAACTTCCAGCTGATTAGAGAGATGGGTTACTTGAAAGAGAATGTGTGTGGAAATGCGTCTAGTACTCTATTTATTAGTAGTTTAATTTGTTCAGCTAAACCATGTATGTGATCCTCTTCATTAACAGTAATTTAGTATGATTATTACCCTTTGAACTAATACTCCAGTGGTACAAGAAGCATGAAGTAGAAAGAACTTCCATCCAAAGCGAGATTATAGAAATTGGGAAAAACTTAAAACGTGCATGGATTTATCCAATTGTGTAAAGTATCTGGAAATGCCAATTCTGGAATGATGTTCTGAAAGCAATCGAAATATGCAGGGGATAATATTTGAAACACAAGTGCCACTTACCAAATGTTACACTGCCCAAAAAAAAAAGGTAGATGGAATTGTCTGTTCAGTAAATATTGCCAAGTGATAAAGAAATGGCGAGGTGGAAAATTCTTGCATTTACAACACAAGTGCAGCACTACTATTCAGGTATAATAATTGAACTTTTATGTCTTTGATTTGCGGATTTGATACGATTTTGCTAAGTGTGTCCAAGAGATTTGTCTTCTGTTGCTGCAAACTGTGTTTTTAGAATGAAAGGCTAGCGGTCGAATTTCAAAATGCGCTTTAAGGCACACATGTTTGATATATATATTTTAATACAATTGTATGCATAGAAAATAATAATAAAAAAGGATAATCAGTTAAATGCGAGGTCTAAGAAGGCTCCCAATAGTGAAGAAGTTACTCAGAACAGCATTGCTGGTTTTAGTATTTAGCTGGTAGCCATATGTTACATGGCCAGAATTGGATTCTTCTTTGGCCAAAGAAAGACGTTTATCGAGTATATTGTGTTGTGTAATTTTTCCAGTCAGGGTTACTGATTGGTCTCTTTATTGCTACTATGGATTCTGATGTTTATCTTACATCATACAGAGCACAGCTTAGTGAGTACCTCAAAACCATAACACTTGCGGATTACCCTGAGCAGTGGTCAAGCCTGTTTACATCATCGTTGAGGAGTTAGAACATTTAGCATACTTGTTCATCTTTTTTAACCCTCCTTCTTGAGATTACAGACCTGATCAAACTTATCTCAAAATATTCCAGGCATCCATATATATAAAGATTCTTAAAGTTCTCTACGTTATAGACTGTTGCAGTGTTGTGGTTACTATATAGTTGACGCTTTTAAGGATATACCCCATTCTAAACTAGTGCATCTTTCAGTTGGATATTCCAAAGCAAGTTTTTGATCCAAACATTACAATGCATGGATGGTACTATTCCTTACCATGTTGGAAAGACCTATTCCTTTATAAGGAGGCCAGTTTGTTGTTTGCTATTTGACTATTTCAGTCTTTCTATTGAACATGTTCGTCTAAAATTTCAATTGTCAGGCGGGATGGGTTGCTGGCCAGCATGCTCATATCAATTTCTCAGATCAGAATTCCAAAAGGCATTACATATTGTTGTCTCTGGATTCTGCGATTCTGAACTTTCATTTCTTGTTGATTTAATCTTTTGATTTGCTCTCTTTTATTGAAGCTTGTAAAGGTACTTTTTTTCTTCCTGTCGCACCTTCAACATTGTGATGGCATAAGTTTAGTATGCCCATAAATGACTCTATTCTGTCTTGCAGATTTGGGTGAAATCCGTCCAATTCTTCCTCGATTATTTAATGGTACTCCTGTTGGATTTGAATATGGGGATCATCCAGTTATCTCTTACACTTATTATGCTGCTAATTAAAGCTGATGGAACCTCTAACACATCTTTCTTCAGTTTGTACAAAAAATTTCAAATTGATGTACGAAATCTGATTTTTCACAGCTCACAGATAAAACAAAACAAAAACCCACTTCTTCTCTCTAGCTCTAGCTGTACCTTAGCTAAGCTAAACCCTAATGCATTTTCATGGGTAACGCCATTTTCACCGATGACTGACTGACGGATGACAAATCACAAAAGAAAAAAAAAAAACTAAATTGTAACGTATTGTTACGGAGAGAACATAACAATAACTAGTGATTTTTCATTTACTAATCAAGATTCAAGACACATAGAAGATTGAGGATGATTACATTTTAGCATGATTCAGGACAATCTACACCGATGATCAGAATTTGAATATCACCCACAAATTTCCTAAAACCCAGCAGCATTCATAATTCCCTAAATGAACAAGCATAAAACTAGCTAGAGAAAAACAGAGCATTAGATGCTAAGAAAACAAGAACCACCATTTCTGAACTCACAACTTACTCCACCTGAATTTCCATAACAAGCTTCTCTTTTTTCTCCTCCATGATCTTGGGAATGAAAATCTTCAGAACACCATATTCTTCATCTCAGCTTTCATTTCATCAAGCTTGAGGAAATCCAGATCCAGTTCGAAACTTATCATAGTGTTCATCATCATGTCATTCTCTTCATCAGTTTTATCAACATTAATAACAGCAACTGGGTTCTCGTTTTCATCAGCTTTACCAGCCTTGATCAAAAGAGTAGTTTCCTCAAGAGTGACATGAACATCTTCTTTCCCCAGACCAGGCATGTTGATTTTCAGCTCAACACCTTGTTCAATTTCTCTAACAGTCCATATTTTCATCAGGTTCTCCTCTTCTTCTTCTACTTCTGAATCATACCCACTCTCCGTCTCGATTGCATCAAGCAAATCTGCATAAACCCATGAAGAAAAAAAACATCACAAACAAAACAAGAAACAAATAAAAATTAACCAGATATGTATGAGATATAAGTTACTGATCAAAACATGCATACATACCAGCTAAGCTAAAACACAATGTAGCAGAAACTTGAGTGAGATCAGAAGGACTAGCCGCAACAGAAGAAATCTGAGAATAATCTTGCTTTTTGTGTTTCAGAGGGGTTTGTAGAAATAAAGTAGTGGGTTTGGACAGTAGAGAAGGATTTGCTGCTGAAACACAACGATTTGGAGGACAGAAGAAGTTATTACCAGTACTACTCATTATAGTAGACTTGCAAGTAGTGTTAGGAAAAACAGGGGCAATGGAAGGAGGTCTCTTACCAGTAGCAGAGAGGCAGATGATCAAGGAAGAAGCCATGTTTGTTTTGGGTAGTGAAAAATTGAAACTAGTAGTCTTGAAGGATCTTGAAGAAATGAGAGACAATAGTGCTGTTTTTACTTATAGAGAGGATGATAAGTTAAAAAGGGAAGGGGCCAAGGGGGGTATTTGTTGAATTAATTAATCATGGAGGTTGTCACTGTAAAACGTCAAATTATATATTGATTTTACTAAGCAGTGAAGGTATGGATAATAGCGGACCTACTGAGCAGTCTAAGCTATGGTCCTAGAACCTAGTGATGAGATAGTAGAGAATCGATACGATTCTGAACGAATCTTTTTGATTGAGCAAGGAAAGAAAGAGTAAAAAGCGAAAGAGAAGAAGAAGACTATATGGTTGACTTTTCTTTGTACGGGACTGGGTAAAGAATAAGAATCTAAAACGAATAACTCCTTTGTGAGTCCTTGATCATCAAATGTATACTCCCAATTCATGAGATCATCAAGAGCTATCTGTAGTTGTGGTTGTCCCGGGCAAGGTGGAGCTTTTTGTGTTACCATATCATGTAGAGTCTCGTAGATGATCGACTACTGTAACTTCACGGCTTCACACAAGATAAACTGCCTGGGAAGTTTGAGGCATACATGCCCTTTTTATTTCAGAGCTACTGCTTCAAGCCCAACAACAGGACTACTATGATACCATCCTTTTTATTTCGGAGCTACTGTTTCAAACCCAACAGGACTACATTAAAGTAATTTTCTAAAAACCTTATATGCATTTATTTTGGTTAATGAGCAACTTGCCCCTCATTAATTAGTGTCAACGTAATAAAGTTGTAGTAAAAAAGTCATGTTTGAAGTAAAATCACTTAGTCATCGGAACAATTTTCTCTAAGAACATCAAACTAGAATGGGAAGATACAATGCCACACGTATATGCCTATTATCTATGTTGCACGGATAAGGATATGGGGTACAATTACGACATGATTTGGTTACGAGGACACGCCAACTCTCAAAAAGACGGATTACGGGGACGCGCTATATGTATTACCCTTTTCATTAAAATGAAATTTTGCAACAATTTACTTAACAAAATAATTAATCTTATTTTTAAAATACTTAATTAATTGTAAAAAATAATAGTAAAAAGTACCATTACTAATAAAATTAATGATAATGAAGTAATGATAAAATCTTTCATGTATAGTGGTTTCATTCGACTTAAAGGTGAATAAATTATCGTCATATTTACTTCATTTTGATTTTCCAAACCAAAATGATTCATTTATGGGGTGTGCGGAAGTGTCCAATTAGTGTCTGTAAAAGTGTCCGATGACGATTTTTACGCGACACTTGGTGCGGCGTGTCGGCCAAGTGTTGTAAACGTGTCGTTTGCGTTTGTGTGTTCGACACCATCACGACATCTTTCTTTAAATGTTCATGCAAATTGACAAAAGGGTTCATGAACCGTAAGGCATAGTTCACGAGCCAGGGTGCAATGGTTCGGGAAACGGGTTCGCCAACCCTATTTGGCTCGAGAACTCAGATGGACACAGTTCGTGAACTGGGTTCGCCAACCGTTAGCCATTTTCACCAATACTAAAAATTCAGATCACCACGGTTCGTGAATTTTCTTGTATGAACTTAAGGTTTGCTAACTGGTTCACCAACCTTCATGTATTCCAGAAACTCAGATGTCAATAATTTTTGAACTGGCTCGCCAACCTACCATGAGTTGAAACTACATAAGTTCTGCATTTATCTTTTTTGATGTTTGAGGCATTCCCAAATGATAAAATCATTGCTTGGGCAATTTTCAAACGACCCACAAAATAATTCGTGAGCAATAAATTATTTTGAATTAATATTGTTAAGGACCTTTGATTATATATCTAATGCTTAAATCATATTTCGAGATGTTTAACAAGACAAGCTTGACTCGAAATTCTTCTTTGCAATAAATCTACTAGAAGTCATACGACATAGTCCCATAAAGATAGAATGGTAAGATAGTGAGTAAAATAGAATAGTTCAGTTCAGTTCTCACATACCTTGTTGATGAAGTTCTCCACATGTCATCATCGATCTTCAGTGGGTGATGTTTGATACTAAATTAAATGCCAGATTCTACACTTAGTCCAAGACTTAATTAACTTAGTATACTAGAAATCAAGATATATTTTTTTTTCATCTATCATTGACAACAAGCTTGAGATAACAAAACTTGTGGGTTCAACCTAGCAATGCTCTAACAATCTCCCCCTTTGTCAATTTAGTCGAACTCACAAGTGTTGATATCTCAAGCTTGTTGTCAAATTTAGTTGATGAAAACTATATCTTGATTTCTAGTCTACATTTAGCCAAGTCTCGGATTAGGATAGAATTGTGTAGTTTAGTACCAGACATCACTGCGTTCTACTGTTTGAAGGCGAAGATCAACCGAAGCTTTTGGAGAACTTAATCAACAAAATGTAAGTGAATATTGAACCACATATTACTCAAGTATTCATCTTTCTATCTGTGAGACAATGTCGCATGACTAAATAAGACATTATATGCATAACAGAAAATTCGAGTCAAGTTTATCTTGTTAACCATTCTCGAAATGTGTTGATTAAGCTTAAGAACATTTTTTCATACTTGATTGCTTATGACCTAAATTATGATTCAAGATTTTATCCTTTGAAAATTTCCTTGAATAGTGATATGTGTCGTTGATGTTATTCGGGAATATTTCAAATAGATTATTAGAGATATAAAACTAATGTAAATCTGGGTACATGATAATATGCATACCAGTTCACATACCAGCACAACTTTTATAGGTTCAGAGCCGCAATACATGTACCCGGTACACGTACCAGGATAGCTATAGTTCGACAACGACTTTTGGTACGCATGCCCGGTATGCAACCTTAAAAAGTCTGTTGACTCGTGAACTAGGATTGTACGCATTCCTACTATGCAAACCGAAAAAGATCTATTGACTCTTGAACCACGATGGTACGCGTAACCAGTATGCAAACCGGAAAAGATCAGTTGACTCCTGAACCCGTTTTTGTCTTAAGGTTATATAAACCCGGTAGACTATGATGAAAAATACTCACGAACAGGAATACAATATACGTACTAGGTAAACGTACTTATACTGTCGAATATTTTCAGATGCGTTAGAATTATTTCTATGAGATAATCGACATTTGAACAACTCTCTAAAAAACACTATACATATTTGATCAAATTATAACCTATGGTTGTGACTCAAGATTAAAGTCTTAAAGTGTTATATGAAAATGGTTAAGCTTATTCGCCTGACTAGTTTCAGCTAACCTTTAATGAACAAGTCATTGTACACGGCTCAGTTACGCTTTACCCTAACCAGAGGTGTATATTATGTATGTTAATCTCAAGCAAAGTTTTCATCTAACAATGATTATCGATTGTTTGATTCCAAATCTACCTTAGCTTAAATCTTAAAAGTCTATATAAGGAGAACTGAAGCAATTGGGATCTTTGAATCCCTGACACTATTCTTGCGTGTTCAAGTTGTAACCTAGAGTCGTCCTTTCCTTTAAACCTTTTTAGGTTTAATGAATAAAAAGACTTCACCTAGGGATTCATGAAGCCAGATCCAACTACCTTTATCTTGATAGTTCGTGTATATATACTAATCTTGCTGCTGATTGTTGAGCCTTTAGCTCTAACAGGCGAGATAGATAGAAATCGTAAAGTTCTTCGTCCCGGACTTTGTGATTCCACATGTATATTCATCCATAACGATTATTTGTTGAAATCGGAGTAAAAATTACTTGTGAGGTGAGTAATAATCTAGGCTTCTCTTAGGGAGTCATAAGTACCGAATTCTGATTTTATCTAGATTTTGTCTATTGCAATTGATTTCCTATCTCACATTGATCTTTGATCAAAACGAAAATCACATAAAGGTTTATCGGTGGGAGGCAGATTGGTTTAAAGTTTTCAATTGATTTGAAGCACAACTTTTAAGTTGTAAAGGACGTTAATTAACAGAATCAGGTGCGCAGAGTCTTGCGAGATTCAAAAGACGTAAGGACATCGAGTGTAACTGAATGGTTGTGACGGTATATTCATTCTCAACTACATTCCAGTCCGAAGTTTTGATTATAGGCTAGAGTCTGTAAAGGCTTAATACAGTTTGGTGTTCAAATTTGGGCAAGGTCCAGAGGTTTTTCTGCATTTGGGGTTTCCTCGTTAACAAAATTTCTGGTGTCCGTGTTATTTCTTTTTCTGCATTATATTGTTTATCTTTATAATTGATATATCACAGGTTATACGTAAGCCAAACAAAGTAGATACGTCCATCGTAATTGTTGGATACGACTTGATAGATCTTGGATATTGATATTTGGAATCATCCAAGAACTCTCACAGTATAATCAAGTTCAAGGACTTGTTTTCGAATACATATTGATTGTGAGAATAAGATATATAAACTCTTCATATAATTCCTGATTGAGATTCATCAAGTTGTAACGCTCGGGATTGTAATTGAGTTTAGTCCATACAGGTTGGCTAATAAAAAGTTGGTGGTTTATTTTGGTACCCCCGCATTTTCAAAGATAGTTGAGCCTAGAGACTCAAGATGCAGAAATCAAAAAGAAGGAATTCTAGAGACACACCACTTAGCCAAGAATTGAACATTTTTTATAGAAGTGCATGGTTGTTATTCTAGCTACTAAAGAGATGCTCTCAAGAGTTTATGCTTACATTAACCAACTGTGCCTATTATGCGATCAATACAATGAATATATATGGAAAATTTTGTTTGCTCCTTTCTCAGGGGAAGTTTGGATAAAGGTTTCAGGTGGAAGAAAAAATCTTTTAAGTGCACAATATTCAATTACCATAATTTTTGAGGAGCGCATAGTTCAACATAAGGTTTTAATTAAGTTAGCAAGGAAACTTGCTTTTGTTGTTATGTGAAGTATTCAGAAAATAGACGTGAAGTGCTCTTTCAGAACATTTCTCCTAATCCGAAGTGGAATTTGCTTTTTTACCTTGAGCGGACTTTCTCTAAATCTACTGTAAATATTATAAGCAAAAATATAAGTGTAGAATCCCAAAGTCCACAATGAAAATCATCTTAATATCCTTTCTTACCATCAATTATGATGCTTCTTACAATCACAACAAACATTTTGCTTGAATTAGACAGTATTGAGAGATTTTTCAAGTTCCTGAAGAGCCAAATACAATAAAAAAAGTAATGAAAGGTGTACAAGATTCATAACAAGCATAATGCCTGACATTTTTTTTATGCAGTAATGTGGTGCAAGGAGTTGTGACCTCACACAATCCATAAAGAGTCAGAACTTCAAGGAAAGGCGAACTTCATAATCAATTCTTCAACCAAATTGTATGGTAAAATGAAACGATTATCCTTGATGTTATTTTTATGCTTCAATCTCTCGATAGTTGGGAGTGTAGTATCATTCCCAAGACATACAATAAAGCAACTGTTAAGCTCGCGAAATAAAGATTTTTGTTAGAGGGAGAGAAAAATATGATCCGAGGAGAGTAAAACCGTAGTCGAATCACTAACTAGGACAAACTCGATATATTTTTCAAACTCGGTCTTAAATATCCTTATAAACCACACTCAATTTTCACACAGTTTAAACAAATAAGTTATCCTCTTCTATTTTCATGTTAATAATCATGAACCCTAAAAATTCCACTTCTCAAACGTTGTAATTGCAACAAAAGATATGCAATGATACTAACAAATCTCAAGTTCCAATTTATATCTTCATATGATTTACAACTTTATAACTAGTGTTTTTATCCTCCCGCATTCCCATCGTATCGTAGCGTGGGCAGAAATTTGGATTTAAATTTGAGGTGCTTTTGTTTACGGATTTGTTCATGAACAGATTTTTTGCTCAGCACTTGGAAATCCATTAGTGTTCCATATATTTAAGGAAACTAATAATGATCACTCGATCACTCGTTCGCTGCAACGACAGAGCAGATAAAGACGGAATATGTCGTGATAATGTTTGAACGTACGATTCCCTTTCTTATCTTCTCTACTACCCTATATTTCCAATGGAAAATCAATGATTCAAGTAATGATAGTCGGTTTTTATCTTTGGGAACTTTTACAAGAGAAGAGATCACTTTTTTTTTCCAATTTAGATATTGAAATTTCTAGCGTTCATGATTCAGAAGAGAGGAATTTGTGTGGTCAATGAGGATATTTTAGACCGGGTTAAAAAAAAGATACTAAATTGGCCCTTGTTATTGAGTTAATTACGAGCTTTGCGCTCCTCAGATCATATTTTGCTCCCCAAATCAAAATTCAAATCTTTTTCCAGTAGTAAGTACCAGGTCGGCTAGAGAGTATCTCATAAAATTGTAACGTAGTTTTTATGCCTGTTTGTCAAGCCTTGCACAACCCGCACCACGTCAGGCAAAATTAATGTTTCTTAAGTATGATAAGACACTAATTTTGCTCGACGTGGTATGATAAGACGATGCAGTCGTACAATAACCAGGAGAGAGATGCAGTCGTATAATAACCAGGAAAACAACCAGAAAAACAACAACAAGGCAAATAACCAGGAAGAACACCATGAAAGTATCAACACAAATCCAATAAATTCAAGCAAAATAACCAGCCATAATCAGAATACATCTAATAACCTTTCAAATAAACACAATACTCAAACAAGATCCTATGAAAGCAAACCCAACTGACACAAAGACACTCCTAACCCTCAAAGATCAAATACTCATAAATTTGAAATCAACTCAAACCTAAAATCATACCCTCCTGCTTCTAAGAGAATAAAAGTAAAGTTTAAATATCATTTTCCCCTCCGCTTAGGAAACACTTTTGCTTTCTTTTTCTTTGACTGTGAAACCCTAACCTTCAGAGAAGCTGCTACTGGTTTTTCTGATCTTCTTGCTTATTCTCGGATAGCCAAGGATTCTCAGGCTCTGTCTCCACATCTATAACCTCATGCCTCCTTACTTCTAAAGTGATGAATGTTGGCCAAAGCACTGGTAAAATCAACCCATATGGTCGAGCAATCATCTCTATCTCCTCCGCAGGCACCCATGTCTTGAAAATTGGCACTTAATTTTGTGGATCATCTCTAAACTCATACCCTCTCATCTTGATTCTCTTAGAATCTTTATCTATCCCATGTCTATACATTGCTCAAGCTTTTATAGGCAAATTCTGGAAAAAATGCTTTTAATTGACTTAAATATTCTTAGGAATTCTATGAGTCTTTCTGATGACTCAAACTCTTCTATTTCCATGCATTTATTCTTTGAAATCTTTGATCATATTTTCACTAGTTTTTTTTTTTTATCTGACTATTAATTTTTTTTTTAATATCAGGCGTTGAAACATTACCGGAATCCACTTTTCTCCGAGATTCTTTCTCCCTATCTCCGAGTACCTCCCTGGATATGGACCTCGAGATATGGGTTAGCTGTTGTCTCTTTCACAGAAACACTTTTTTTCTTAAACTCCCTGGATACTAAAACGCACCTTCAGCATTTTCCCAATTCTATGTCTACTTCGAACCCAGTCAATAGTCTTCTATATAAACCAAAGAGAAATAAATGCTATCTATCCATCTCAGACTGTAACACTATCGCCATAAGCCAGCACAACCTCATTAGACAAATACAATTCAGGGTTACACCAACATGCAAGCCTCTCACAACGAATATTTGTACTTGGGTGGTCAGTAGTCACGAGTTCTTTTTTGACACTGACCCTGTTATAAACGCCAAACCTATCATCTTAAATTTTCACTTGGAGTACTTTACATACAGGGTACACACTTCTGAAAACACTTATCCCTATCTATCTGTTATATTCAACCTATCTCTGACCAAAAACACTAAGGAATTTTAAACTACAACCATGTCCATCTCTCCTGACTCAACCACCATTAATGAAATCACAAAAGATCTTCAACCTAGCCAAATTATACATGATCCTCTATGTCATGTGGTCATTCTCAGTAGAGATTCTCTCAAACCAAAGCCTCCTCAAGACAACAACTGGAGTGTTGTTTGTAAACTTCATAACAACATCAACGTTAACTATCAAGGGGCTCAAAGTTTTGCACGCAAGCACTGGAATCTAAAGAAAGATGTTTGTGTTACACCTTACCAAAAGAAGAAGAACTACTTCTACTTTAGATTCTCTCATGTTGCTGATATTCTAGCTGTCAAATATCCAAAATAATGGTGGTTAAATGACTCAATCCTTTTTATTATTCAGATCCCATTTGAAGGAGTGCACAAGATAAAAGACGCAGAGTTTGAAAGGGTCCATTTGAGTTTAACAATAAAGAGAGTTCCAAATGATTATATCACCTATGAGGCTCTGAAAAAAATTGCTGAACCAGCTGGGGAATTAATTCTATTCAAAAATCCATATGGAAGATACTACTATGAAAAAAAATGCTGAGATTATGGTTGAAGTAGAAGTAACAAAAATGCTTCAATTTGGATCTACTTGTATGGTATACGGAGTCAAAACTTGGATTGAGTTCTCTTATGCGCTGCACCCATTCAAATTATGCTAATTCTGCAGAACTCTAGATCATTCAAAAGACAGCTGCACTCCAAAAAGAAGAGAAATAATGGCTGTTAAAATGGCCCTATCAACAAACAAACTCCTTAACCCAGCTTTCAACTCTCCAAATCTATCCTTGAATGAGAGCCAACCTGCCAAAGCTCAAAGAAATGCAAAAACCCCATCCAACGTCAGCAAGAACAAGAATTCCAATCCTTCCTATGCTCTCATGCTAGAGTCTGAAGATAGTGCGTCTGCATATATGAATGATGAACCGCAAACCTCAAAAGGTGATGTGATGATCCCTAAAGCCTCTGGTATGCAGCCACAAAATGCTTCTCTATACCGTGTCTCCTCCAACAACAAATCAGTGACTCTTCCAGATCACAACATTGAAAATTTCTCGTATAATCCATTCAAAGCTAGGGTCGCTGAAACCCAAATCACTGCTAATGGAGTTGGATCAGATTCTTCCTACCCACCAGGATTCGGCCCAAACCCGAAATACCAAAAAATTATCGGGTCTAACTGTCCTCTTCCCTCACCACAACTCAAAAAATGGAAGAGAAACAAAAGCTCGAAACCAAACCCTAAAATTCAAATCAACTCTACTGAAATACCGAACCCTTCTTCTGGTAAACAAATGAGAGACGATTCTCAGAACCCTCTTTCCCCTCAGAAAAAGAATAAACCCACAATTTCCGCTGATACCCTGAATAAACCTAAACCAAATTTGAAATATGATCTCTCAGAAAAACCATCCCTTAGATTCCATTGTGGCTCTGCTAGAAAAATCCCACCTTTAGACGACAACAAAAAATCCATTAAGTCTCACAAGGCGCCCAAGGATTGTCAGAGATGTTGGAGCAAAAGTGTCTAAAAAGGTTGGTTCTTCGCCTGCTAATCAATTGGAGATCAATGCAAATCAGGTTTTTGTACAACTTTACTTTAAAATTTTATACAATTCTACCTATGGTCTGAACAAAAACCCTTATGAGGAAACATATAAGGAAAAAGATTTTACTGAAATAACCCTAAATTTTTTGAAATTCAGCTGTCCAACTGTCTCTTTTTTTTTGGAAATTTATTTCAATCGTATCATGGAATTGTCAAGGTCTAGGTAACAAGCATACTAGGAAACAATTAAAGAATTTAATAAATACCCATAATCCCAATGTCATATTCTTTTTTGAAACCAAACAATTGCATCAGTTTGTTGAAAGTACTTTCCATGATTTTTCTTATTATAACCATGTTTGTCAAAATCCCATAGGGAGAGCTGGTGGTTTAGCTGTTGCTTGGGATAACTCTGTTAGACTTAAGATCCTGTATAAAGATGATAATCAAATAAAGTGCTCTATTTGGGATGAAAAAACCAAAATGGAATGGGTCTTAACTTGTATGTATGGGAGTCCTTATCATGATGACAGGAAGGACAAGTCTTGGCAACTTGTTAATGAAATGGGACATACTATAAATTGTCCTTGGCTTATTCTATGAGATCTGAATGTCATCCTTAGTAAAGAGGAAAAAAGAGGGGGAAACCCTGCCAATGGAACCAACATAAGAATATTCAATAATATTTTTAATAAGATATGGCTTAAAGACCTAGGTTACTTTGGCTTCCCTTTCACTTGGTCTAATCAGCAAATAGGGAATGATCTCATAGAGTAAAGACTAGATAGAGGAGTAGCAAATAGTCATTGGATCACCCAATTCCCCACTGCTAGTATTAGGCACTTGAACCACTCTGGCTCTGACCATTCTTTTAGTCTTTTAAACACTGACATTCCTAATCAGGATGGGTTTAAACCTTTTAATTTTTTTGGTCTATTTCAAGATGAACAAAAATATAGAGATATCATAAAAACCTCATGGGAAACTAGAGTTCAAGGATCCCATGCTTTTGTTCTGGTTAATAGATTGGCTGAAGTAAAAAGAGAAGTTAGTCTTTGGAATAGAAATGATTTTGGGAACATAAAAAATAGTATTTCTTCTTTAAATAAGAAAATAGATCTCATTATTAGTAGACCTAATGTCAGACTAGATGACCCTGAGCTGTTAGATATTAAACTTGAAATACAAAAACTCCATGACTATGAAGAAGAACTATGGAAAATCAAAGGAAGAGAAAACATTATTTTTTTAGGAGATAGAAACACCCACTTCTTTCATCAAAATGCTGTCATAAGACAAAGACGTAATAGAAATTTATATCTCTATGACAACTCCAACACTTGGGTGGAAGGTAGAGATAAAATAGCAAATTGCCTTAACAACCATTTTGAAACTTTGCTAATTACTTATGCTCCTAGTATTAATCTTGATATTTTTTATCTTGTCCCTACTTCCATAACTGATTTGGATAATATTAAGTTGATGGAACCTCCCAAGGAATTTGAAATACATGAAGCTCTTTTTGGTATGTTACCTGACTCTAGCCCTGGCCCTGATGGGTTTCCAGCCTGTTTTTTTCAAAAAAATTGGAGTATTGTCAAAAATGATATCATTGACACTGTTAAAGCTTTTTTGTCAAAGTGGTCACATGTTAACTAAGCTGAACCAAACTTTTATTTCCCTGATTCCTAAAGTGTTACACCCTGCTGGCCCAGGTGATTATAGGCCTATAAGCCTATGTAATATAACTTATAAAATCATTTCTAAAGTTATAGATAACAGATTGAAACCCCTTCTGGATAAATTGACATCACCTTATCAATCTGCTTTGTCAAGCAAAAACTTATCTCAGACAACATTCTTGTTGCACATGAGATAATCCATTCTATGAGAAGAAAAAAGAAAAGTAGGATTGATTTCATGGGGCTAAAAATTGATATGTCTAAAGCGTTTGACAGGGTTGAATGGGACTTTCTCATTGCCATTCTTAAGAGAATAGGTTTCTGTGATGGCTGGTGTGACCTGATCCTTCAATGCATCAGTACCAGTCACTCAGCTATTCTTGTCAATGGATTCCCATGCAAACCTTTTAAACCTTCTCGAGGGTTAAGATAAGGGGACCCCATGTCCCCTTATCTCTTCATTCTATGTATGGAGTCATTTTCTAGGACTTTATCGGATGCCGAGAACAAGGGTCTCATTTCTGGTTTCAAAATTAATAAGAACTGCCCCTCTATAAGTCATCTGTTGTTTGCCGATGACTGCCTAATTTTTGCTAAAGATACTACTGATCAAAGTAAGAATCTTCTGAAAATTTTAGAGGACTATGGGAGCACATCTGGTCAGATGATAAATTTCTTTAAATCTGGTATTTTTTTCACCCCACACATCTCCAATAGTTCTGGTAGAAACATCATAGATATTCTCAAGGTTAAAAAGATCAGACTTGATGACAAATATCTTGGAGGACCATTATTCACTAATAAATCAAAAATTGCTTGTTTTGATAACTTGACTGAAAAAATGGGGGTAGACTCAAGGGCTGGAAATGTGAGTCTATGTCTCCACCAGGGAGAGGGATAATGGCAAAAACTATTCTTGAATCTCTACCTGTCTATAGTATGTCCACTTTTATTCTCCCTAAAACTACCATTAAAAGAATTGAAAACACTATAAGAGACTTCTGGTTGGGTAAACTGGGTCCAAAAAAAGGTTTATATATAAACGCTTGGAGAGGATTATGTAAAAGTAAAGAGAAGGGTGAAAACGGCCTGAAAAAAGTTGATCTTATGAATTTGTCCTTAATAGCTAGATATGGGTGGAGATTATTTAAACAACCTAACTCTATTTTCTCTAGAACTATGAAAGGGAAGTATTTCCCTTCCTCTAATCCCTTTCATGCTATTTTCAATGATGGGTCTTCATGGGATTGGAAAGGTGTTCATAAAGGGTTAATGATCCTCAAAGAGTTTAGCATATGGGAAATTGGAGATGGTAAAATGGTCCACATCTGGGATGATAAGTGGATCCCAGATGAGAATGGTAACCCCATAAATTTACCAAAATTAGGAAGTACTAGTAACTATAAACTGGTTAATGATCTGATGTGTGAGTCTAGGTGGAATGTTGAGGCTTCAAACAACCTGTTTGAATGGGATATTGTGGCTAAAATTCTTTCTATAACCCCTAACACCAGTAGAAAAGACACTCTGAGATGGATTGATAACCAGAGGGTGAGTTCACTAGTAAATCTCTGTATAATCTCCTTGATAAGAAGGAAACCCAACCCACTGACCATTTGGCTAAGAATATTTGGAAGCTGAATGTGCTCCCTAGAATCCAGTTCTTCATCTGGAAAATAAAAAACAACATTCTTCCTTTCAATGGTCAGTTAGCTAGATACAACATTCACATAAACCCAATTTGTCTCCCGTGCAACAATTTTAATGAAACTGGAGAACAATCTCTCATGAACTATTCCTTCACTAGAGCTGTTTGGTCTCAGTGTTACTTAAACCTTGATATTGCTTGTAATGGCTTTAATAATCTTTCTGAATGGTGTAATAGTTGGTTTGTGAACAATTATGATATACCTCAGTGGGGATCTTGGGCTAGTGTCTGTTAAACTATATGTTGGTTTGTTTGGAAAGCTAGGTGTGACGCTGCTTTTGGAAAAGCTAAACCCTGCCCTTCTCTCACAGCTAAATCTATGCTAAATCATATGGATGATGCCTATGCTCATCAATCTAGGAACTATCTCACCCCAAGGACTAGAATGATAGTAAACCCTAATCAAAAGTCTAATACTCATATATCATTTGCTTATTTGTCTGTGATAGATAAAGTAACAGAACTAACAGGAATTGGTGTTTCTATTATAGACTCCTCAGGGAATATCATTGGAAGAAGAACAAGGTGTGCCAAAACTCATGGAAAAGAAGAAGGAGATATCCTAGCAGCACAGTAACCTTTGGATTGGGCCTCTGAACTCAACTGCAGAACTTTTAATCTCTTAGGAGGCAACTCAAACATCACAAATACACTGAAAGGAGGAAACAAGACAACAAATTGGAGGACTGACCAAAGAATGGATCATGTTATTTTAAAGTTTAAATCTTTTGGACAAATATTTTGTAAAACTATTACTAGCACGATCCTACCAGAACTTCTTAGTCTTGCATTAGCAGGAGGGAAAACATTAATTCCTCAATCCTGGGAGGCACCTTTGTTATTTGCACTTTATGCTTAATCTACTTTCTTATCTATAAAAAAAGAGTATGATAAGACAAATCCCTCGACGTTATTGAGTGTCATTTATTACTGGACAATGTTTTAAGCTAATAAAGTTTCTTTATCTTTTATATAGAATAAAATAAAATAAAAAATAAATAGAAATTGTTGTTCCACAAAGTTAAAAAAATTAGGTTTCACCTATTTACCAGCCACACTTTTCCTATTTACCACCTAACTCAAAATATCTAAAGTAATTCTACTTTAGTTCCATTTTTTCTATTTACCTCCCACACTTCTTCTGTAATCCTTTTTTATTTAAAAACCATTAATATCAAAACTATTAACCCTAATTAGGATTTTGTTTAATAATTATAATATACCAATTCGTTGATTATGATTTTGTTTAATTATAGTACAGTGTACACCAGTTCGTCGAAAAGTATATGAATTAACCGTCAATCCATTATCCATTACTGTGGAGGATTCTATGATTGAAAATCTAGGGAAAAATATAGATTCCCAACCAGTAGCTTTCATCTGTGTTGGAGGATGTTTTAACTATCTCGATCTTTTTCCATATCTGTGATTGTTAATTTCTAGAGTCAGTACAACGTTGGTCTCGAGATGGTACCATAATCTGACTAACAGATATGTTAATCTTTGTAAATGATAAGTGTTAACCCAGCAGTAGACGCAACTTTTATACTGCCAATCATGATTAATAGTTTGATGCTTTGGCATCAGTATAGACAAGATATTTCAATAATTCTCCCCGATCTCTGGAACCCTCATTCCACACATCATCCAGTATTAACCCCAAAACAAAAAAAAAAGCCTTCATTTTTTTGGAAATCCGACTCCTAAATGCTTCTGATTAATGGATTAAAGAACATTGAAAAGTGAACTAATCCATGAATCCTCATCAACTAATCTAGTTGGTATGCAAACACGTGCTACATCTCTTTCAACAACATCAAGATATAGAAAAAAAAACAAGTGATTGCAGGGGTGGCGGGTTGGTGGACACCGATCAGAGGAAGTGATGGTCGGATGTTGGAGTTGAGCAAGAACTAGTTTTGATTTTCGAACTTAAAGTGATTTTAAGTTGTTTAGTTTCAATATTGGGCATAACTGAAACAGTCAATGGGTAGTATTTAGGGGATCTGCAGAATAGTACGAGTGGTAAATATGATAATTAGGGGTGGGAATTAAGATGAGTGGTAAGCAGGAAAAGGGTGGGTGGTGAATAGGGAAAACCAAAAATTACCTTCATATCTGTATCTAAACACCTAATTATTTGCAAGAACCCTGATTTTGGGCATACCAAAATCTTTCTAGGCATACTCAATAAAGACAAAAAGGGTTGTGAAATAACAAAATCAGATATCCCCTTAACCCAAAATTTTTAAATGGCAAATCTACCCTTTACGTATTAGGGTTAGTAATATGGATTAGTAATTAAATATTTTGTTTAGTGATTAAGATAATTTTCAGAATTATAAAGGTTTAGATGAAAAAATTTGGGGAAAAAAAATAATCAAAGTTTTGGTGAAGAACGAGAGAAAGAGAAGGAGAAAGTGAGCAAATTTTAATTCTTGATTCAATGGAGGATGAGGAGGGTCATTCTTCATATAAAAAACGTAGGAAAATACATATCAACTACAATAATGATCCAGAAATGGCTGATTTCTTAGATTATGAGAATGATTTTACACAAACTCAAACTCAAGATGATAATTTTTATGAGCCAAATCCAGATGATGAATACATAGATGAGGAACCCAATGCTTCTAACACACATCTACACTTCTATTTTATGTTTAATCTCACTTTTGTAGTTTGAAATCATCAAAAAATTGTATTTTTCATCATGGTTCGCGAACCAAGACTATGTTCGGCTTAAAAATATAAGTTTCGAACCCACTAAATTGATGAACAGGTTAAATTTATTGAATTTGTTAACGTTATACGCCGAACCTTCATTTTCCAACTTCCAACCTATTTGCAAGATCCTAGTTCGGATTATATTAAAGTCTAATAACAAGCCGAACCTATTTCTGAGAGTTAGGTTCGGTTTTCACTCTAAATATCGTATCTGCCGAACTGTATATTTTTCTAAGTTCGGCTCATATTCAAAAAAATCACATCAGTAGAACATGATGCGATTTTCCATGAAACACTTAAATTCATACACATTTAGGGGTTAGGCTTTTTATTACATATGTTTTCTATTGTGCAGCCTTATCATAGGATGAACCAAACAAAAAAAGTGGAAATTACTAAAAGTGTTAAGAAAGTGAAGTCTAATGATGGAGAATACCAAGGTCCATATTAAACTCATTAAAATCAATGAGATCTTATCTTCAACTTCAAGAGAATGAAATGACAAACACAACACAAAAAGAATGAGGTCATTCCGACATCGGACGAAAAAGTTATAGCCAAAACAAGATCGAAAAACTTGAGTGTGCAAAGAGAAGGTTCGGCTGATAACTCAACAACACGATCTAGCCGAACTTAGAGCCTTCAAATCAATATTTTTGAAGTGTTTACAGAGAGAGGTTCGGCTTGAAAGTGATCTAATCGAGTCAGCCGAACCTGACAACCACCTAGGGTAAATTTCACTTCTCAAGTTCGGTTGGGAAGGTTTGCAAGGTATTAGCCGAACCTGACACTGTTCTGGGACGTATTTAATGCGCATTTTGGGGTTCGGCTAAAAATTGACATTTACGGTTTAGCCGAACTTTTCATAGACACTTTCAGGGTGAAATTTCAAGAACAGTTCGGCTCAAAACTCAACTCAATTATTAGCCGAACCCGCTACTGTAACCGTCAAAAACCCTAATTTTTTTAGCAATTTAACCCATTGAATCCATGAAAAACAACAATTAAAAGATTGGGTTTGTAGGGAATACCTTCTTATCCTCATTTCAATATTTGGAGCTTCAAATGGTTGAATTTCCGATTCAATTTCTGGTTCAATTGTAGTTCTTACACCTTAATCTTCAATTGGTTCTTCTTTAATTCATGGATTGGTAGAGGATTTAGAACACCCGACGTTTGCTTTTTTCTTTGTACGATCCATTATATAGTTCAATTTAACCGATGATCGAATTTTCACGAATCGATAATTAATTATTGTGATGAAAAAAAAAATCTCAGAGAAAAGGAAGGTGGTTTGGATGGAGGAAGAAGAAGAGATGTTTAGGATAATTTATCTTTTGATTTTAGGTTCAAGGGTATATAGATAATTGAACTACCCAATAAACACCCCTTATAAGGTCACCTAGGATGGGAAAACTATTTTGTATGCCTTTAAAGTTTTTGGTATGCCCAAAATCAAGGTTCATTTGCAATACTGGAGATGGGCCTCATGGGCTTGATCAGGTTAGGTCCTAGTAATGAACCATTTTTTGGGGACCATGCTTTTTTTGTGGGGACCATGATTCTATTTTAGGAAAGACATTACAAGTAATCCTAAGTCACCCCTTATCTAAATATTTTTCTTAATACCAAACTTACCCTCCTTAATTAAATGTTTTGTTTAATGATTAATTAGGTATTAGTTAATGATTAGTAATTAGTATGATTAGTAATAATTAGTTACTCTATTACAAAAAGTTAGTTAATGATTAGTATGATTAGTAATGATTAGTTGCCGATAAGAAGTTCGGTTACAAAAATTGAAAATTTTCCTTACAACTATATATAGAAATTTAAGACTTTTTAGGACCAAACCGAACTTAAAGTTCGGTTTCCCAAATTTATTACCAAGAACCGAACTTAATGATTAGTAATGATTAGTATGATTAGTAATGATTAGTTACCAGTAAGAAGTTCGGTTAAAAAAAATTGAAAATTTTCCTTGCGATCAAACCGAACCAAATAGTTCGGTTACAAAAAAAATTTAACTTTTTAGGATCAAACCGAACTTAAAGTTCGGTTTCCCAAATTTATTACCAAGAACCGAACTTAATGATTAGTAATGATTAGTTACCAGTAAGAAGTTCGGTTAAAAAAATTGAAAATTTTCCTTGCGATCAAACCGAACCATATAGTTCGGTTACAAAAAAATTTAAGACTTTTAGGACCAAACCGAACTTAAAGTTTGGTTTCCCAAATTTATTACCAAGAACCGAACTTAATGATTAGTAATGATTAGTATGATTAGTAATGATTAGTTACCAGTAAGAAGTTCGGTTAAAAAAAATTGAAAAATTTCCTTCCGATCAAACCCAACTATATAGTTCGGTTACAAAAAAAAATAAAAGTTGTTACGATCAAACCGAACTAAAGTTCATTCCCAAATTTATTACCAAGAACCGAACTTAATGATTAGTATGATTAGTAATGATTAGTTACCTGTAAGAACTTTCCCAAATTTATTAGTGATTCGTATGATTAGTTACCAAAAATTGAAATTTCTCTCGGTGGTAGTCGGAGGTGGTGGTGGCAGTGTTCTGAAAACCGGCCCGGCCCGGCCGGTCGGACCGGAAAAACCGTGACCCAGTCACCTTTCCGATCCGATTCAACACTGACCCAGCAATTTAAGAAAAAAACGTTCTCTAAATCAAAAACCGGACAACCCGGCCGGTTCAATGTCCGACCCATTTGACCCAGCACGGTCTAACAGCCGAGTCGTCCCTGTATCATTACATTTCACAAAACCTAAAATCCATCAAAAAAGATTTTTTGATATATTCTTGTGAATCTTTACCATTCCAGAGTATCATTCAAAGTACATGGAGATAACTTCAAATCAAAAATCACCACTGGATACCATAAAAATTGAATGTTGATCAATAGAGAGTTACTACTTGACTCACACCCACATCATGATTTAATTATAAAATTGATTTAGCTAACATCCATATAAGAAGAGTTTACAAAAGGGAAATTGGTTACAAAGAAAGAAAAGTAGAAGAACAAACTTAGAGTTGAAAAAGAGGGAGACAGAGATAATAGAGAAGGAGACGGGGGGATTGATAACCCTACTTCTCTCTTTTCAATTTGGATTCACGGTTTGTATTTTTGTTTGACCATGTGGGACAAGTGGGTTTGTGAATAGAACGTGCTTGCTTAAAACACTGGACACGTATATGTTCATAAAAAAATCAAAAAAAATACTACACTACACACGTATAAGAGTGGAGGAAGAAAAATATTAGTTTTGATATGACCCAGTGAACCTGGGTTAGACCACTGGTTGACCCACTGACCCTTGACCCAGTAATTTTTCCGGTTCGATGGCCGGGCCGGTTTTCAGAACATTGGGTGGTGGTGGTGGGCGGTGGGAGGAGGTGGTGGTTATATATAGGTGGTGGTGGTGGGCGGCGGGAGGAGATGGTGGTTATATATATATAGAGAGAGGTGGTTATTAGGTTAGTTTTAAATTAAATTAGGTTAAGGGTAGGTTAGTCATTTCCACACTTTAGGACACCCCTTATAACTATAGGGAAGGTTGCCTAATAAGACCATGGTCCCCCAAAAAAAACCATGGTGCCCAAAAAATGGTTCCTAAACAGACCACATCTCTGCCTCTCCCTCTCTCTCTCTCTCTCTCTCTCTCTCTCAGTCTCTCTAGATCTACTCAAGCTGTAATTGAAATTTTTTCTCCAAAAATGATAATCGAAGTACTTCAATACCGAGGTACCAAATGAGATATTGATCTTCCATCTTTCTATACTCCCCACCAGAATCACATTGAATTCTTCCATTCGACAATCAGCAATCCTGTTCTAGTTGGGAGTTTAGTAGGGTGGATCACCAGCATCTTGATTTCAAGGAATCAATGCGAAGAAGAAGCGAAAATCAAATGAGTTCAACTTCAATCACTATGCGATATATCATCAGTGTATGTGTCTTTTTCCTTGTCCCACCAAAGACTTGTTTCTCTTTCATTTTGATTATTCTTTATAGGATTATCTATGACTTGCAATTTCATTGAGTCAATGGAATGAAAAATCATGCTTATTCTAATTGATTTCATTTTTGTTACTCTAGGTTTGCCTGATTATTGTTTATGTAAAGTTAGATTAACTCATTTTGTTTCAATCAGACTACCGTGTAACGAAATAATATGGATGAAATCAACATACATACATCTCTATTTGGGTAGATGTTCACTGGTGAGAATAATGTTAACTATCCTTCTTCAGACTAGGATTGCGAAATTTCACAAACCAAGTACGGCTTTATCTTAAGGTTTGAATAGTTGTTTTTAATCTGTGCTTAATTTTTAAGTTTTACATCTTAGAGAATACTAATTTGGGAACGTTTACTCAATTCAAAGACTGTACCACATACATACAACCTACCTACTTGTACATGATTCGCAGTTTAGGACTTACCTAGCAAAAATTGCAGTTTAGGACTCGTTATCTGGTCTATGGGTTATGTGGTTATGGATAATGGGTTGGGTGTGTGCCAGTGTCTGGTCGAGAGACTCTGTATCTAGTAGCGACAACCTACTCATACAGGATCTGTAGTTATGGAAGTAAGGAACCATTATAAGGCGAATGATCATATATGTGTACCTCCCACGTGTACCTGTAGGGATGAGAGGGTGGTCTAATGTTTGGAAGTCAGGAGGAAGGAGGCTCAAGATACTTTCTTCTATTTCTTTGTCCCACCAGAGACTTGTTTTTCTTTCATTTTGATTATTCTTCAGTTGAGTCACTTTGACTTACACTTTATTGAGTCAATGGAATGCTTATTTTAATTGCTTTCATTTTTTTTTGTTCTATTGTTCCGGAAAGATGAATACAGTAAGAAACAATTCATGGTTTTTTCTTTCCATTCTAGTTTTTTGTTTTGTCCTGTGCAGTAAACCCCATCATATAATTGGCGCGGATATAATCTCTTTAGGTGATTCTCTAAGTGGAAATCAAACTATTATATCACGGAATGATAGATTTGTATTGGGTTTCTTCAAACCAGGTACGTCTCGGAATTACTATATAGGGATTTGGTACAAATTCTCAGTTGAAACCGTTGTTTGGGTTGCTAACAGAGATGCACCTCTTCTTGATCCATCTTCTTCAAAGTTAACACTTCAAGATGGAAACTTAGTTTTACTTAGTGATTTTAATAATACACCAATTTGGTCTACTAATTTAGCTTCAAGTACTCTGGATACAACAGAAGTAGTTCTCGGTGATGATGGAAATCTGGTTTTAAGAGATCGTTCTAATCAAAATGTTGTGTATTGGCGGAGTTTTGATTATCCAACTGATACTTTGTTACCTGGTGGAGAACTTGGGTTCAATAAAAAAACAAACCAAACTCAGCAGCTTACTTCATGGAGAAATCAAGAAGATCCAGCCACGGGATTTTACGGCCTAAAATCAAATGGAACAAATCAGTATTTTATATATTGGAACAACTCCGAACTATTCTGGAATAGTGGGGAGTGGGATGAAAAATCAAAAAGTTTTGATTCAGTTCCTGATCTGAGATTAAATTCCATTTACAATTTTAGTTCTTTTAATTTTACTTTTTACAACAAGTCTATTATTTCTAGATTTGTTATGGATCTCTCTGGCCAAATGAAGCAACTTACATGGTCGGAAAGCAAGCATAATTGGACTATGTATTGGGTTGAACCCAAACGATTCTGTGATGTCTATGGTGTTTGTGGACCTTTTGGCAACTGTAACCAGGATACTCAGAAGTGTGAGTGTTTGCCGGGTTTTACCCCACGATCACCTACAGATTGGAATCTCCGGGATTCATCTGGCGGGTGTGTAAGGAGCACGCCATTACAATGTGGGAATAAAGATGTGTTTTCACCAATCCCAACCTCAAAATTGCCTGATAACCCCCAGCTGTCTACAGAAATCACTAGCGCGGAAGCATGCAAATCAGCTTGTGAGGCTAAATGTTCCTGCAATGCTTACAATTTTGACCACCAGTGTCAATGTTGGGATGGAGTTATAATGAACTTCAATCAACTTGCATCGCCTGGGAGACCAGCAACTTTCTACACCAGACATGCAGCTACCGAAATTCGCAGTCCTGTACCTGTATCTCCTGCTGAAGGTATGTAATATATTTTAAGAAGAAGACACCACTATTATAGCCAATTGTTCTACTTCCAGGGAGGTTTTCCTCACTGTAAGATATCATTCCATCTCAGGCATAACTTATATAATCAAGTATAATAATTGACATCTTCTTCATCTAGTGCTGACACATAGCCCTGCCCTAGCTCCTCAAAATATTATGATGTTTTAGCCCTATGTCTAGAATGAATTTTTGCTTAATACGTCTTCAAAATTTCAGTCAGAAAGGGAAATGCTCTAGTGTTGAAGATCGCCATACCTGTGTTCATTTTGGTGGCAACTATCATGGGCGTCTTTGGATACATTTACCTGTTCAAGAGAATTAAGGCTAATAAAAGAGGTAAATATTCCTGTTCCTTTCTTCTGGCAGGAGATACTGCATCATATCAGAACAACACTGTTAATGTTGTTTTTGCGACTGTCACAAATAAATTCGGCCTAGTTGTACTTATGAATTACGTTGTCTAATCATCTCATCACTTTCTTATAAAGGACTCCAAGGGGTGTTGCCTGAATTACTGAAATCCAAAGCTACCTACAAGGACTCTCCAAATACAAACATGTTTGATGATGGTAAAACAGAAGGAGAAACACAGGAATTGCAAATATTCAACCTTGCTTGTTTAACCCTTGCTACCAACAACTTCTGTTTGAAAAATAAGTTGGGAGAAGGAGGTTTTGGGCCAGTTTATAAGGTAAGTTTACATGTGCTTGATTATTATAACAATAGTGGTCAAGTTATTGCACATTCCTAATATCTAAAATCGTTAAATGATGGATGGTTTTTAGGGTAAACTACAAAACGGGCAGGAAATAGCAGTGAAAAGACTGTCTACAAACTCTGAACAGGGTATTGAAGAGTTCAAGAACGAGGTTGTATTGATCTACAAGCTTCAACACCGTAACCTTGTGAAACTGTTGGGTTGTTGCGCTGAAGGAAAAGAAAACATGTTAATTTATGAGTACATGCCCAAGAGAAGCCTGGATGCATTTTATTTGGTTTGTTTCTTTTATACTTTGCTATCAGATCTTCATGAAGCCTTGCATTTGAAACATTCGAAATTAGTTCTGTCTTCCATGCATGTATACAATTATCACAAATCAAATTTCTACTGCTGCTAATTCAATGATGTCTATGCTGACGGCAGATCCAAGGAAGAAAGCACAGCTAGATTGGGATAAGCGCTTCGATATTATTGGAGGAATTGCTCGGGGCCTTCTTTACCTTCACCGCGATTCTCGTTTGAGAGTTATTCATAGAGATCTGAAAGTCAGTAACATTTTACTGGATGATAACATGACCCCAAAAATTTCGGACTTTGGAATGGCACGGATATTTGGTGGTGACCAAATCATAGCTAATACTAGCAGGGTTGTTGGTACATTGTGAGCTCCATGTTTCCTTAATCATCCTCTTTAATTTCAATAATCGTTCTTAGTCATCAATCTATCACATAACGTGTATTCACGATTGAATGCAGTGGTTACATGTCTCCGGAGTACATAATGGGAGGCACATTTTCAGAAAAGTCGGATGTTTTTAGTTACGGAGTGTTGATACTAGAAATTGTGAGCGGTAAGAGAAATAACAGCTTTTACAGTCCTGAACAACCTGTAAACCTCCTACTGCATGTAAGTATTTATAACTATCAGCTCTTCAATGGTAGATTTATGTGTTATGAACTGTTAGCTTCTTATAATTTGAAAATTGTGTCTCAGACTTGGAGTCTTTGGAAAGAAGGCAAGTGGTCAGAGGTTGTCGATGAGGCTTTGGGTTGTTCGTATTCTCCATTAGAAGTAATGAAGTGCGTACATATTGGTCTGTTATGCGTTCAGAACAGAGCAATAGACAGGCCAACCATGGCTGAAGTGGATACCATGCTTGGCAGTGAAACTGGTCGTCCAGCTCCGAAAGAACCTCCGTATTCTTCCCCAGGATCATCAGATAAGTCTGGTTTTCAACCGATTCACTGCTCAAATAACAATTTCACTATAACTACGGTTGAAGGTCGATAGGATGATCGGTAATCTATCTCTTGCACATTTAAATACGTTATAAACTAGGCCAGTAGGGTACAGAAATATTTGGAATTCAAGAAAATTGCATTATCATGTATTCAAGAAAATGTAGCTGAAAGACATGGATCGTTCACATTCCCAGTAACTACTCTCACTCTTGCAGCATCTCCAATGCATTCTGCACTATCACGATGCTGACAATGTCTATGGAGTAATTCTTACATATCCTCGGTGACACCGTATTAGCAAAATATTTGGTCAGATGTTTATTTATTTGGATTATTGGCCATGAATGTATCCTAATTTTATTTTGCAAGTTGCGAAGTTGGTGGACTACCTTTAAATAAATGAACACAGGTATTCTTAGTATAGCCTCAACACTAATTCTTCAGTTTGAGAAGCTGCAAATGCACATTCAGAAGAAAAATGACAAAAAAAATTGTTACACATAGGACAATAAATTCCAGGATGCTGGTTGCTATTACATAAACATCCTGTAAAACACCAGTTTTAACTTTCTACACACAGTTAGAAAGCAATCATTTGACAACAAGAGACTCTCCTAGGAATCTCAATCCCATCAAACAGTAATACTACTTTTCTCTACCAAATTTATAAAGCAAGTACAATTTGACAACAAAATCAAACAGAAATACTAGTTTGTTGACAACAAGGAAAAAGAATACGAGAGAGTGGATCGAGAGACTGTTCCCAGTAACTCTATATAGTGGTCATCTTCCTTGCTAAACCTTAAGACCCAACTTCATCAAGCCCTCATGTGGCTCAGGCCCAGTAACAGCATCAAATATGGCATGCGCACCTCAACGGATAAAAACCTCATTAGAAAAATCACCAAAGAACTGATGAAGTAGAATGATCACCCGACTCCAAATTGAAATCATATTTATCAGAGTTTCTTACATTCTGTCACAAGATATGGCAAATACCAGCGCAAAACTAACAAGTCTCACTCAAATGTCCAGAGCCTGTCACCAACAGACAGGACTGCGAATATATCTTTGAGAGTTCTTACACCGTACAGGTTTTCATTTTCCACAATGTCTGCAACATAACAAGGCGGATTCAAGACTTGTTTAAAGTATCATCCTAGTATTCATTCATCTGCATCCCTCTTCAATGTATTCATTGATGCATCATCAGTAGCCTCTTCATTAAGTGTGGAAGTTCCATCCTGCTGTGAATTTCGAGGAACTCCCACTTCCGATTTCTCAAAAAGTGGATTTTAAATACGCAATTTGCTGCGGCTCTTGGAAAACTTGGTACCTCTACCAGATGTTCAAATTTCACCTTTACATAGTTGGAAACAACATGAGATATTGTCATCGATTCCAGATCTTTTGCGCTCCTCAAAATTTGTTTCACCCACCACATCTCCCTTTGGTTTCCAGAAAATTGTTTAAAGCAAACGGATTTAAGGTTTGTAAATAAGTCTCCAGTATTTCACCATACTGGGTGTCCAACCATCATCTACATTTTCGTGGCTGTCTTCACTCTCATCATTGCCATCTTCCACAGCAGCCTCGACAACATCACCTTCATCTTCAGTGTCGCGGTTCTCTTCTCCTTTAACAGAGTTGGCATCCTCTTCCTCATGGTCCTCTTCGCCTTCATCATCTGTATTTCCTTCAGTGCTCGCGATAGTCATCCATTAGATGAATTTGTATAAAGAAAGAAAAAAATATCAAAAGAATAATTACGACAAACATAGTAAACTAACATGTGTACACCCAGAACTTATTTCATTTATCCAACGAGACTTGAGTATGCAGAATCAGAAGTTCAGTACACTTGCCAGTCTAAATACGAGTGACTCCAGATTAGGTGTTACTCTGAGCAGACCAATAAGTGGTTTATCACTGATTGGTACATCGAGTATTTCCAAGTGTTTGATATAATGAAATGTTGGCAGATGGTTTAACAGCTTGTTGGCGAAGCAGATAGCCTAATCACCACAAGGAAATACTAACAAGTAAATTAGCATCAAGGAGTCGGATTACACCATAGAAGATGAAAATAAGCAGAGAAACTAACTACTCTGAAGATAGCAGCATGCAAGATTACCTGTACCCTGTATCATTAACACTTGGACGTTTGACATGTGCAAGGGCTCTAAGAAACTGACTTATTGCTTCCTCATGACCCACCCTTTGCACCCTTGTGGCATAACTTTCATCTTCATCTTCACACTCAAAGTAAAGAGATGCTTCCACTAGTGTAAGAAAGCTAGATAAAATATATTCTTTTGCAACATCACCCGAGTGATAGAAAGTTACAAGACTTGGTCTATGAATTTTGAGAACACAGTCTCGTAAGCCATCTCTAGTTCTCTACCAATAATTCTCAAAAACTTTAGGCTAGGAACTGAGATACAGAAATTCATCATACGAAAACTGCACAAGTCCAGCATCAATTCTTCAAGTACAGGGGAACTGGAAAAAAGTTTCTCATTCCAGCAGTCATTGCTAAAGTCAAAATTACAAAGTTGAAGGCGCTTTAGTCTTGGAATTGTGATATGTCCAGGAAAACGGATATTAGGGTGTGAATGTGGTTCCAAAGTTATCAGTGATGCACAAGTAAAAACAGACAGGGGAATAAACAAGGGGTCGTCTTGTTTTAAGAATAAACTGAGCTCTTTGACCTTATGCCTTATTACATTGGAGATCGATGCATTTACGCGAGATTCATCCAAGTGCTCAGATGGTCGGAGATAGAACTTGCATATGTTGTTAGAAAAAGAATGACGATGCAATGTCCCATCCACAACATTCATGAATTTATAGATATTGTTATTTGCGGGGTTCAGAAGACCCTCCCATTCGAATTCAAGGTTTAGGTATGCTAGTACGAGCAACAACCTTAATTTCAATAGACGATAGTATATGGTGAAGAATTGAATTGGGTAAGCTGGTGATCCTATCCTCTGCATTACCCATCATACTGAGATGTCCCTTGAGTAGCTTTTACAACATAATCTTACAAATTAAACGAAAACAAAAAATTTAGTTAGATTAACTCATTTATTTTTATCTCCTTAACCTTAATTAAGATACTAAAAATCACTGGAAACATTCAAGTTAGTAAAGAATGAAGTAAGGATGCTTCTGGTTTTCACTTGTTACTGAGAATCTACCACACTTCAAAAACCTAGAAATAGAATTAGTCCAATCTAGTAATTTACCCCATTTCTACCATCACTTAACAAGCATTAATTTGTCAGAAAAAAGAAAAAAAATCTTCCAGCTACGAATTTCATCAAACAGTGTACATGCATTGTTACAACTTTGACATTCAATCAGACTACTAAGTAACGAAAATCACATACCTTATACCTTTCTATCTGGGTTCGTTGTTGTTTGTGTAAATGATGTTAGGTTTCCATTCTTCAGACTAGGGTTAGGAATTTCACTTTTGATGGCGGAAGGAGAGAAGGAAGGGTTTTTACCTGAGGAGGCTTCAGTTAAATAGTTGTTTTTATTTGCGCGTAAGTTTTAGTCAAGGTAAAAGCTAGGCAGCTTTTAAGCCACATGACTTGACCAGCAGTCAACTAATTGCAGTAATTCGTGAGAGCTGTACCAACTGTAGTTAATTATTACTCCCCTCCGTTTCAAAAATGTGAGGGCTAGTTTCATGTGTAATTTGTATAGGAAATCTGCCTATTTTTATGAAACGGAGGTAGTAGGAAGCAACCTATTATTGAGCTGCTTCATTTTTATTCCGAGGGTTGCATAGGACTCAAATGTCCAAAAAAAAACAGGACGTAGGAGAGGTCATTCGTATAAAATTATCCTTTTTCCCATAACTAAACTTAAATCTAATAATTATTTGAATAAATAAGTAAAAATACTATTCTTTGGTGGTAAGCGAATACGAACACATGCAACATATCCAGGATGACGAACCGGATGACGTTACCTAATCATGAGTAAAGTGTGAAGAACCGTGCGGCAGTAAAGAAACCGTGCGTCAATGATAAAGTCTACACGATATTGACGCACGTCAGATCCGAAATTAGGGGCTTTATAAGCTATCCTCCACTATGTAAACTCCACTCCCCAGAAACCAGTGAAGTTATCTCCGCCCATTGACGCTATATCCAGCGATAAGTACAATTCTGTTAAAATTGCAGATTCCCAGTCATAATTTGGTGCTTTGTCAAGCTCTTCTAACGCTTGAAGCCAACCAACACGATCAACAGAAGTTGAGTTTGGAAAGAATATCTGACTCAGTACCCATAAGATACCCTTTCGAGTTCAGGATAGTCATCTACATGCTATGGGTTTCTGGGTTAGATTAGGAAAAGCTTCAATGCTGAACATTTAATCCCACCTCCTTTCAATTGTTTTTTAGTTTCAGGTATTTCTGACTCCAAAAACGAGGGAAAAGCGTCCCCCCATTTACTTTTTGATATCCATTCGTCGGCTTTGAATGGTTGCGGCTCTCCTATTCCACTTTGGATCCCACAAATGAAATACAAATCAATGGGCGTAATTTCTATTACAAGTATAATATCAACTATGATTAATTCTTTTGATTATTTAATAATTATTTAAAATATATAATTTAAGTTAAATTAAATAAGCTTACCAAATTCAAAATCAATGAAATGGAATGCGCGTGCGGGTCGGCCACCACCTTTCTACCACTGTTTTCGGAATTTTGTTGTTGTGTCTTCTAGTCTTCACACTATAAAGCGCACGCCAGGGATATCTGTCAACTCTTTATCGGACTTCAGGGGGTTAAACTTCATAAATAGCCTTTACCTCTGAAAATCCACCTCTCATATAAAAATAATCATCAGACCGATCTTGATGCCCCGACACATGACCTTGGACTAATGATGGACCAACAACGACACTCGGCGCAGCAAAGTTTGCTTCACGATCTTGAGAAAAATCTACACCTGTGGCAGGCCGCGGTGCCGGTTCATTTCTTCGATCTCTTTTCTTCTTTATACTATTGACCGCTTTTTTTAAAAGACCGCTCATATTGTATCAAAATTTTTTGATTTAGAAAAGTTTTAGAAGAAGGAAATGTGACAGAAATGAAGTGAGTTTAATCCACTTTATAAGTTTTGAAAATATAAATGTTGGAATTATGGCTGTTGTAGATATGAACGTTTGAGATT
>JAJJWW010000199.1:0-111682 GCA_023531295.1 Papaver armeniacum
TTCTTCGGGTTCAAAATTATATATGGAGCATTTTTTCACGGGTTCAAAACTGCACGCTGCAGCATTTCTTTCAGACCGAAATTCATATATGCAATATTTCCTATGGGTTCAAGTCATATGAAGCACATATATGTGTATTCTTCTTGGGATTCATATGATGATTCTCTACGGTTCAAAATCGCACACGCAGTGATATTTTCTTAGTGGTTTAAAATTATATACGCAGTATTTTATACGGAGCTCAAGTGCGTCATAAAGTATCCTTCGGGTTCAAAATTATATATGGAGCATTTTTCTACGGGTTCAAAATCGCACGCGTTGATATTTTTTCAGACCGAAATTCATATATGCAATATTTCCTATGGGTTCAAGTCGTATGAAGCACATATACGATATTCTTTTGGGATTCATATCTGATTCTCTACGGGTTCAAAACGCACACACAATATTTTCTTGTGGTTCAAAATTATATACACGTATTTTATACGAGCTCAAGTGCGCTCTACCGTATCCTTCTTCGGTTCAAAATTATATATGGAGCACTTTCCTATTGGGTTCGAATAATATATGCAAAGATTTCCCTTGAGTGCATACATACAATATTTTCTACAAGAAGCATGCCAAGAAATTATGTGCGCAATATCATTGCAAGGATTATAAAGAAAACGCCTACTCTTAGGGTTTGCACCTACATGAAAAGGGAAACAAGAGAAGCACTTGAAGACATACCCGCAGTTTTCCTTCGCGACCGCCACTAGTAGGAAAGGATGAAAGGAATAAGGTGCAAGATGAGAGAAAGGATTTTATATACGGGCGTGAAGATTCGAAATAGAGAAGGATTTCCCTTTACAAAAATCTTGCGGGCTCACAAGGACGCCTAACTTCCCAATGCCGCCCAAGTTGCACCGGTCCCACCGATTGCGCCCAACTTCCCAATGCCGCCCAAGTTGCACCGGTCCCACCAATTGCGCCCAACTTCCTAATGCTGCCCAAGTTGCACCGGTCCCACCAATTGCGCCCAACTTCCCAATGCCGCCCAAGTTGCACCGGTACCACCAATTGTGCCCAACTTCCCAATAATAAGCCCAAGTTGCACCTGGCCCCACCAATTGCGCCAACTTCCCAAGGACCGCCTCTAAGTCGCGCCCGGGCCTAGCACGCTCGGCTTCCCTACCTTGCGCCGGCCCCACCCGCCTAGCACACTCGGGTTCCAAACTCGCGCCAACTTCTCAATGCCGCTAGCCTTCCCGTCTCTCGGCGATGTTGACTTCCCAATCGTGCCACCTCCCGATTTGTACAAAATCGCGAGAGGCAAGGATTCCAAATCTTATTTATAAAAAGGTCGACAAGCCTCCTCAATTCTCTTTACGATTTATCTTTGATAGTTTGTCACCATCTTATGCTTACCTCGCAACAAAGCTCCCTGCTCAGGAGCTGCAGGGGACTTAATGTTGATGGTGGTTTTTAGACAGGGTAAAATCGTAAAACCCCGAATAACCTAATGTCACCGATGACACATTTATTAGAACATTTAATGCATGTACTCAGAATTAATAGGGGGTATTTTTTTCAAATTAGGTTACAATCTAACGAAAACCTAATTCCTCCGCGCCAATGACAAATCATGCCACTCACACCTAGACCAAGCTAGCCGCGCCATGCCAAACGCATCAGCTTGGCCCTAGCTATGCTAGTCACATCAAACGCGCCAAAGCATGTCAACCATGCTAGCCACACCTCCGTGTCAATGGCAAATCATGCCAGCCACGCCTAGCATAAGCTAGCCGCACCTCTGTGCCAATGGCAAATCATGTCAGCCACACCAAACGCGCCAAAGCATGCCAACCATGCTAGCGACACCTCCGTGCCAATAGCAAATCATGCCAGCCACACCTAGCCCAAGCTAGCCGCACCTCTATGCCAATGGCAAAGCATGCCAGCCATACCAAATGCGTCGAAGCATGCCAACCATGCTAACCGCACTCTATGCCAATGGCAAATCATGCGAACCCATACCAAACGCGTCACATGCCAACCATGCTAGCCGCACCTCGTGCCAATGGCAAATCATGCTAGCCATACCAAACGCTCCGAAGCATGCCAACCATGCTAGCCGCACCTCCGTGCCAATGGCAAATCATGCCAGCCACACTTAGCCCGAGCTAGCCGCACCTCTGTGCCAATGGAAAATCATGTCAGCCACACCAAACGCGCCAAAGCATGCCAACCATGCTAGCCACACCTCCGTGCCAATAGCAAATCATGCCACGACCACACCTAGCCCAAGCTAGCCGCACCTCTATGCCAATGGCAAAGCATGCCAGCCATACCAAATGCGTCGAAGCATGCCAACCATGCTAGCCGCACCTCTATGCCAATGGCAAATCATGCCAGCCATACCAAACACGTCGAAGCATGCCAACCATGCTAGCCGCACCTCCGTGCCAATGGAAAATCATGCCGACCATACCAAACGCGCCAAGCATGCCAACCATGCTAGACGTACCTCTGTGCCAATGGCAAATCATGCCAGCCACACCAAACGCGCCAAAGCATGCCAACCATGCTAGCCGCACCTCCGTGCCAATGGCAAATCATGCCAGCCACACTTAGCCCGAGTTAACCGCGCCATGCCAAACACACTCTTTGCCTTGGCCCTAGCTACGCCGGTCACGCCACGCCAAGCCAAACACTTACCTGGCCCTAGCAGCCATGCCAAAGTAGCGCCCGCACCTAGGCTTGCAAACCATGCAACCTAAGGCCAAATTGGCCACGCATGCTATTGGCACATGCCAACACGCCTCCGTAGGTTTTTTCTTGGGGCGACCCAAATTGGCCACGCATGCCATTGGCACATGCCAACACGCCACAGTAGCTTTTTCTACCAAGGCGTGACCCAAATTGGCCACGCATGCCATTGGAACATGCCAACACGCTCAGCTGGTAGCTTTTTCTACCAAGGCGCGACCCAAATTGGCCACTCATGCCATTGGCACATGCCAACACGCTCGTTGGTAGCCTTTTTCTACCAAGCGACCCAAATTGGCCACGCATGCCATTGGCACATGCCAACACGCTCATTGGTAGCTTTTTCTACCAAGGCGCGACCCAAATTGGCCACGCATGCCATTGGCACATGCCAACACGCTCGCTGGTAGCCTTTTCTACCAAGGCGCCACCCAAATTGACCACACATGCCATTGGCACATGCCAACACGCTCGCTTGTAGCTTTTTCTACCAAGGCCCGACCAAAATTGGCCACGCATGCCATTGGCACATGCCAACACGCTCGTTGGTAGCTTTTTTTACCAGGGCGCGACCCAAATTGGCCACGCATGCCATTGGCACATGCCAACACGCGCCGCCGGTAGCTTTTTCTATCAAGGCGCGACCCAAATTGGCCACGCATGCTATTGTACATGCCAACATGCTCGTTGGTAGCTTTTTCTACCAAGGCGCGACCCAAATTGGCCACGCATGCCATTGGCACATGCCAACACGCTCGCTGGTAGCTTTTTCTACCAAGGCGCGACCCAAATTGGCCGAGCATGCCATTGGCCGAGCATGCCATTGGCACATGCCAACACGGTCGCTGGCAGCTTTTTCCTACCCAGGACGCGCACTAAATTGGCCACGCATGCCATTGGAACATGCCAACACGCTCGCTGGTAGCTTTTCCTACCAGGTCGTGACCCAAGTTGTCCACGCATGCCATTGGCACATGCCAACATGCATCGCTGGTAGCTTTTCTTACCAGGACATAGCCCTAATGGCCATGCGTGCCATTGATACATGCCAAACACGCACGCTGGTAGCCTAACTTGCAAACCGTGTAACCTAACATCAAGGTATTCCGCACACGCCACTGGCACTTGCCACACGCGCCTCTAGCAGCGCCACTTGCACTCAAGATGCAACCAACACTCGAGACATCAACACAACCGGGGGATGCTTTCAGGGTTTTGGTTTGGCGGTCATGAAGATCGTACACTACGCTCACATTAAGAAAGCGTGAATAGAATAAAAGCGGTCAAATAAATGAGGAAATAATGGTGAAAACGTTTTCACCCATAAACACCTTGCGGTTACCACCTCTTCCCATTATTTTACCCCTTTACTCTCTTCCTTCATGAGGCCAGAGTGCGTTTCAGCCTCGACTTGTATAAATAGGTCTTACCTATTTCCACCGCATACAACAAGTCTCGGTCGAGAGAAAATACAACACTCTTAAAAGGCAACTTTGCAAGCTCTCCAAAAGCTTTCATCTCTTGCAAGCTTCAAGCTTTCACTCTCGATACAAGTCGAGACACTACTCTCCCATAATTATTCCGGTCTCAACACCTTTCTTTGCTTCCTCCCCAAATAAACCCTTCTCCTCCACTTTGTGACCGAAGCAAGTCCGGAACGGCCATTTCTTGGTTTAGGGCCGTACTTCAGACAGGATTGATCTCTCGAATCTAGAAAGTGCTCACGTGCAGCACATTTTTTAGGGTTTAAACCAGTTTCTCACTCACCTATCAATTTACCAAAATCGACTTAAAACGATTTTTACCCATAAATAACTGGCCACACTTCATTTTCTTGCGAACTTGATCTCGAGAACCCTTGTACCTTGAAGTAGTTGGCCTTCCAGCTGATGCTCGACCACCATTGGGAGGCAATACATAACTGATGTGGTTTTTAGTTGTTGTAGAAAGTGGTAAGAAAAGTTCGTTCAACTCAGACTTGTAAAGATTTGATTTCTGACTTAAAACTAAAAACAAAGAAAATAAATTCACAAGTTTGTCACGATATCGAGAGATACTATGACTCAGGATTTCACTGTTTTTTATATTCAAGTGGTTCAAAAATTAATCCTCGGCGATTATAGCTCAAAACAAAACAAATATTAACTCTATTCTTTGCCAAAGTAGATTCCATAAAATATTACTTGTAGATCATAAGCATGGCGCATCAACAATCCTTAGGACTAAGCATGCTCCATCAAACAAAGTCACATGTAATTAATAGAAACCTTAATTCAATTAAAATCGTGCAAAAAGTAAATAAAGAATTAACTAAATTACCACATGGATGAAATACAGCTTCCTCCGTTGTCCCAGCAATGGGGCTTAGCTCCTCATGTTATTCACGTGCTCAAAATAGTTGTTCATAGCTCAAATAGGTGAAAAACAAGAGAAAACTAATAAATCAAGCGTTTGCAACTTATTTCAAGAGGTGTTACGTAATAAATAAGACTTGCGCTTTAAACGCTGAATAAATAAGACTGTTATAGAAGAATAAGACTGCCGTTAAACGATACTTCTATCTTTGCAGTAGATTTGCCACAGTCCTCCCGGCGGACTTTGGTTGTCTGTTCTTCGTCTTCTTCTTCTTCTCCACTTGCTGCTGCTGCCACTCTGCAATTCACCTCTGCATCTTTTCTTTCTCCTCTGTAGCGTACCCCCAAGGTCTCGACACCCTGTTTAGGTTTTCTCCTCACCTATATATACACCACAGGTGAATTAATCCCGAGAAATCTTCTCAGTATTCTTATTTTTCTTTCCCTCGACCAAAAGTCACGGACTTTCACTATTTTCGATATCTTCTACGCGTCTAATGAGTCGTTCGTATCTTCTCTAGATGATTTGACAGCGCAGATTATCACCGATTAAATCTCCTCCCAATCCTGACTTAACTTCCACGTAAATAGAGAATAAAACTCCCGAGAAAATCTCAGTTCCCTGCCTTAGCGAGATATATATGGTAACATGTTTATTTCCATATTTAACTCGCTATCATCCCTTAAAAATCTTTCGTTTCATCGACAAGAAGGCCATTAACCTTCCTGTTTTACCGCAACAGGTCCATTCAACTAATGTTTTGCCCAAAAATCCATGCAATTCTCGACCAAACCAATAACAGAGCCCCGGAGATATTATCTTCCCATGTTTGTCTTCGTGTTAATAATCCTACCCAATTCATTTGAATAAAATACCCAATCTAACTCTGTTTATTCATGCAAGTACATCCCATCACAATCCCTCCATTGAATCTCGCTAAATCTCTCCTCAAATTCGAAATTATGCGTATGAAGTTTAGTTTCCGCCAAATTTAAACATTTAAACTCGTTGAAGAAAGGTTGCCCCTTTAACCTCGATGGGGTGCGAATAGCATGTGCCCTGAGGTTGCCCCTTAGTAATTTGGTTACCCCTTATCCAAAATAGAGGTCCGTACAGTAATTTTCTCCCACGAGCGCAAAAACCACTTTTCGAGCCAATTTCGCCGCAAAAGCTTATTTCTCCAAAAACACCTACAAATACATAAAAAGCCAAAATAAGTACAAAATGAGCACTAACAAAATAGATAAATGAGATCAAAATAGACACATAAATGCTTCCATCAAATACCCCAAACTTATTATTTGCTCGTCCTCGAGAAAATCAAATCTAGAAAATAAAATCCTAACTCACCGTCGCAAACATCGTCGATTGCATTTAGCGTATGCAACAAGCCTTTAAACCCCTAGGTGGCCCTAGTACCGAGTTATAGTCTCGGGAGGGTTTACAAGAGGTGTACCCACAAAACCTTTACTCTGCACCCTAGCTATCTACGCGAGTAACCTTGGAAGGCACTAAAGATCTCCTTGGTTGGCATACTTATTGACTACGGGTGGAAGTACCCCGATGCGAAATTCCAATTCTTGTATTACGAGTTTGCACTCAAGCATACTAAAATTCATATATAAGTCATGAGCTCTACTCAGATAGTCGCATTATGGACATCAATACACGGAGTCAAAACTAATCACATGGATAGATCAAGAAGATGGATATAGAGAAAAACATAGATGGTTTTGATGTTTACTAAGTGAATGGTGTTTCCCATATCTATCTGAAGGCCTCCGCTAAAATGAACCTATCTTAATGGACCGAGATAATGGTCGACTAATATCAACACACTTGGCATATACAAGGGAACCGGTGGTCGATAAACCTAACTCTAGGTCAACACAATCGGGCATATACAAGGGTTCCAGTGGTCGACTTTATTGAATTTATTAGGTTGGTCTGATGGTCTGGTCTCAATTTCTTTTTTTTTTTTTCTTTTTTTCATGGTATCTCAATCACTCTAATTTACCCTAGCATTGGTAACAACTTGATTCGTGGGCCCCACCTAATCACTTAGAGAAACATAGTTTAAAAACAAAACAAAATAAAAACAGAAGTGAAAAGGACTCAACGAGATTTAGTGAAACTATCATGTTATTTCTAACACCCGAGCTCTGCTTTATGAATAGACTCTTTAGATGTTGCCATCTAATCGATTGGTTCCTCAACTCCTACAACCAAAATGCTTCCATCCACTTAGATTGGTTAGTGCCATCCTTAATAAGCATAAATTTCTAGGCTTTGGAGTTTAACAATGCAACTAAAATGTTTCTCCCATACCCCCAAGCTTAAATCTAGCATTGTCCTCAATGTTCGAAAGATAAAATTAAAAGCATGAACAAGGAGAAACGGTTACCATTTGAAGTAAAAGAGTTAAGGAAAAATATTACCGTGTCGCATGAATATTGGGTTACCTCCCAAGAAGTGCTAAGTTTAAAGTCTTCAGCCAGACCAAGAAAGGATTAGTCACCTTATAAAATCATAAAGTAATAGCCGAAATATCTATGGGTCATCAAAACCAAATAGAGCTATCACAAATAAAAGGAATCTGCGTAACATGCCAAGAAAATTAATAAATAAAGCACACCCTTGTCTAGTTTCTGTGTAAGACAACTACATCTAGTCGTGGTTCAAAGGTTTCGAGCTCTATAATCTGGTTAAAATAAAATATTTTCATGGGTTGCATTTCCTCGTAGCTAAGATCCGATTCAGGTATTAGAGTCTGGAAATACTCAAGTAAAAACTTAGAAGCACATAATAATAACCTAAATAACTGTGGATCCTTAAAGTCAATCAGTATTGACTCACCTAATTGTCCACGATGAAACTGGCGGTCAATTATAAGAAAATGTGTCGATACTAATTTCCTAAAGTACTTAGGCTCGGCCTCAAAACTTAATAATCTGACACATAAAACTTATATGTTCCCACAATTGGTTGAAAAATATTTGGTGGAAAATAAAGTCAACTGGGTATCATAGCTTTGAATAAACCACATCAACCGAGAGGATGGGTTTCTAACAACCGAACTTCTTCCTGGACATTATTAGGTTCTCGGAAAACTAGTATGAAGGAAATCGGCTCAATGTTTGAGGCACATATATCAAGTCCCAAGTGAGGGATCTCTACAAGAGCTAAAGGTAAAGCACGGGAGAATGATAATCACCCCCAAACTTAGAGTTTTGGGTGTCTCTAGATAGACTATCTACAATTTCCTAATTTCTAGATCATCTAATCCTGAAAATGGTAAATTGCTTCTTCTAAGTTATAATCGGAAGGTGCATCCTCACTCATCATATTTGAAATCTCTACGAGTTCATCTTCTTTATCTAAGACTAATGTTTCTAAATCGTTAGACTCTAAAACAATGTTCTCAGAAGAAACTCGTTCCTCTAAACCATAATCGGCTTCGTAATCATAAGGAAAAACTACATCGTCTAAAACGGTGGTATCTCTAGTCAAATCCTCGTCATTTTGAATAGGTGAATAATTATTAAAATTATTTGGATTTGAACTAGAAACATTATCATTATTAAGTTCAATTGGAGTAACAAATTCCTGATCACTATGCCTACTTATTTCAAATTCTTCATCAACACTATCCTCATCATAATCATTATTATAATAAAATGAAAATGGTTGAACCTCATCTAAACAAGTAGTGTTACCAAATTTATCCTCGTCATCTTGATTATGCAAATAACTATCCTCATTTTCAAAGGTACTATTGGAAACACTATATTGGAAATTAAGACTATCTTGAGCATTTCTTTCCTGGACCTCTAACAACATTTTCTGAGTCGACTCACATGACTTCCTGATTTTATCTAGGAAAGAAAGTTCACATGTTGTATTGCTTTCGTCCATAACTAAGTCATTCATCTCATCTGAACTACGTGTTGACTTAAGTATCTTTTGTGCTGACTCACCTAACTTACGTGCGGACTCTAGTAGAGAGGAATTTTGCTCGTATGACCGGTGGGAATATGGATAGTAATTAGGCTCACCATGGTATGGACCATAACCTTCAAAAGGCTGATGTTCCCAACCACTATTCACATTATGGTCAAAGTAACGTCCATTTTGAAACTCAGTCGGATATTCGTTGTATTGGCTATTGTAATACCAGTTCGACATTCTATTGCGGGGGTGTGAGTTGTCACACAAAATAGAACCCACCGACGGGGGATTCATGGGTGGATAGAGTCTTACCTCCCGCACCCAGACGGGCGATGAACCGTTCAAGTCGACTCGTGCCACCGACTCCTATGTCACAGTGTACGAACCCGAGGGGCCGAGACAGTATCGTAACTGTCGTCCTTCCCTGCAAACAGTTTATATTTATTTTTTTTAACCCTTCCTTAGGGTTTTAAAAACAATGTCCAAGTCCAAAAATAAAGCCCAAAAATAAAAATGTCCAAAAATAAAAAGAAAAATTACAAAAATACAACCCTATTTACAGTTTCTAAAAATAAAAAGAAATAAAGTCTAAATAAAATAAAATAAATATATACAAAATCTTCTTCGATCCTTGGACTCCTCTTTTCTTTCCTTCTTTGGCGATGCTTTCCTTTTATAGCACTTTTCTTTCCTCGTAGCTTCGCTCCAAATCTGAAAAGAATCAAAAGAATACCAAAGGCGTAAAAAAGAACAAAAAAAATAAAAATAAAAATAAAAATAAACCTAAAACAAATCTAAATACAAGTCCGCATCGGCGGCGCCAAAAATTGATGTGGTTTTTAGTTGTTGTAGAAAGTGGCAAGAAAAGTTCGTTCAACTTAGACTTGTAAAGATTTGATTTCAGACTTAAAACTAAAAACAAAGAAAATATATTCACAAGTTTGTCACGATATAGAGAGATACTAGGACTCAGGATTTCACTGTTTTTCATATTCAAGTGGTTCAAAATTTAATCCTCGGCGATTATAGCTCAAAACAAAACAAATATTAACTCTATTCGTTGCCAAAGTAGATTCCATAAAATATTACTTGTAGATCATAAGCATGGTGCATCAACAATCCTTAGGACTAAGCATGCTCCATCAAACAAAGTCACATGTAATTAATAGAAACCTTAATTCAATGAAAATCGGTGCAAAAAGTAAATAAAGAATTAACTAAATTACCACATGGATGAAATACAGCTTCCTCCGTTGTCCCAGCAATGGGGCTTAGCTCCTCATGTTATTCACGTGCTCAAAATAGTTGTTCATAGCTCAAATATGTCAAAAACAAGAGAAAACTAATAAATCAAGCAGTTTGCAACGCTGAAGAGGTGTTACAGAATAAATAAGACTGCCTTTTAAACGCTCGATTAAATAAGATGATTATTTAAGAATAAGATTGTCGTTAAACGATACTTCTATGCTTGCAAAAGTAGATTTGCCATAGTCCTCTCATGGCAGACTATGGTTGTCATTCGTTTTGTCTTCTTCTTCTTCTTCTTCTCCACTTGCTGCTGCTTCCACTCTGCAATTCACCTCTGCAACTTTTCTTTCTCCTCTGTAGCGTACCCCCAAGGTCTCGACACCCTGTTTAGGTTTTCTCCTCACCTATATATACACCACAGGTGAATTAATCCCGAGAAATCTTCTCAGTATTCTTATTTTTCTTTCCCTCGACCAAAAGTCACGGACTTTCACTATTTTCGATATCTTCTACGCGTCTAATGAGTCGTTCGTATCTTCTCTAGATGATTTGACGGTAGCAGATTATCACCGATTAAATCTCCTCCCAATCCTGACTTAACTTCCACATAAATAGAGAATAAAACTCCCGAGAAAATCTCAGTTCCCTGCCTTAGCGAGATATATATGGTAACATGTTTATTTCCATATTTAACTCGCCTATCATCCCTTAAAAATCTCGTTTCATCGACAGCAAGGCCATTAACCTTCCTGTTTTACCGCAACAGGTCCATTCAACTAATGTTTTGCCCAAAAATCCATGCAATTCTCGACCAAACCAATAACAGAGCCCCAGAGATATTATATTCCCATGTTTATCTTCGTGTTAATAATCCAGCCCAATTCCGCTGAATAAAATACCCAATCTAACTCTGTTTATATCATGCAAGTACAGCCCATCACAATCCCTCCATTGAATCTCGCTAAATCTCTCATCAAATTCGAACAGAATTATGCAGAAGTGAAGTTTAGTTTCCCGCCAAATTTAAATATTTAAACTGTTGAAGAACGGTTGCCCCTTAACCTCTGATGGGGTGCGAATAGCATGTGCCCTGAGGTTGCCCCTTAGTAATTTGGTTACCCCTTATCCAAAATGGAGGTCCGTATAGTAATTTTCTCCCACGAGCGCAAACACCACTTTTCGAGCCAATTTCGCCGCAAAAGCTTATTTCTCCAAAAACACCTACAAAGACATAAAAAGCCAAAATAAGTACAAAATAAGCACTAACAAAATAGATAAATGAGATCAAAATAAACACATAAATGCGTCTATCAATAACCATCCTCAAAAACTTTAGGTGGCCTCTCACTGTCCGGAATAGGATAAATAGGACGAGCATACAGACCTATATAGTACTCGGTTGTATAATACGGAACAATGTACTTGTAAGGTTCAACTGGCCCAATCTGCAACATAGCTTTCATCGAATGGGTGCAAGGGAAACTATGCTTCGCCACCAATTGCAAGTGCAAGTCCTAGCATCCAAGTCGACCAGAGTGTGCTTTCCAAAGAGGAGAAATTATTTCAAAGACTTTATCACTTGATCTTCGAAACTTGTAGAAATGGCGGTCGGTCACCCTCTTGTTGAGCCTAGCTTGCATCCGGGGAGTAAGCCTTGAAGTCCACTTACTAGACTCCACCAACATCTTGTAGTTATGCTCCATTACCTTAGCACGAATACAATCCACAAGCTCAAGTGCTGGAAGCCGCTTATCATGCTTAATCACACTATTAAAACTCTCAGCAATGTTCGATGTGTTCTCACCAAACCTTTCTCCTTGAAAAGCATGAGCTCCCCAGTTCTGGAATGGAATCTTTATCATCCAATCAATCACTAAATCAAGCTTGAGATTGCTCATGCTCTTGGCAGCAGCATAAAACTTCTCCTTTGTTAAGGCAGTGTAGCACTCTTCAAACAACTTCACAGAAGTTTGCCTTCTCTTGCCCTTTGGAACCGGAATATTCCCTTTCATGTGGTACAAACAGTAAGAATGGTTAGCCTTTGGGAAGATAATAGGGACATGCTTCAAAAGGCCATCTCCACGGTCTGATATGATGGTCAGTGGACGGTCTTCCCTGATAATACCCTTCAAGTTGGTTAAGAACCTTTCCCAACTCTCACAATTTTCGCAAGGTATAATACCAAAAGCAACTGGATAGATCTCTAGAAAATACAAAAAAAAAAAAAAAAAAAAAAAAAAAAGATTCAAAAAGTGACACACAAAAACTGAAATCCATGAACAAGTTATTGGGTGAACAACAAAAATTATGGAATGAACAATAGAAGTTATGTGATCAACAATTGCAATTATGGGATCAACAACAAGAATTATGGGATTAAGAACAGATGTTATGTGGTCAACAACTGAAATTATGGAACAAACAACAAAAGTTGATACAAAAAAAAGGGATCAACAACTGCAATTATGGGATAAACAACAACAGTTATGGGATCAACATTTAATGGATCAACAACAAAAGTTATGGGATCAACAACAATAATTATGGGATGAAAAAAGTTATGCGATCCAAAGAATTGAAACCCAGGGACATATCAGTTTATATTGTATGATTCAACAACGAAAGATAAAACAAATTGATAATTAAAAAACATACCTTGGTTACCAGTTTTCCCGCAAGCAACCGTAAGACCTCCCTATTTGAGGGTGAAAACGGTTTCTGCTGATTTCGGTAATTTTGCGTGAGTGGGTGAGAAACGAGTATAAACCCTAAACAATGTACTTGTAAGGGAGTACTTTAGATTCGAGAGATCAACTTGACAAATCCGGCCTAAACGCAGAAATGGTCGTTCCGGACTTGCTTCGGTCACAAAGTGAAGGAGAAGGTTGGTTTTAGGGAGAGGAAGCGAAGAAAGTGTTGAGACCAAAATAGTTGATTCTCGAAGAGTAGTTGTTTGACTTGATGAAAGTGAAAGCTAACAGAGATGGGAAAGCTAGCAAGTGGTTTCGAGTGTTGTATGCTCCGACCAAAACTTGTTGTTTGGTGGAAATAGGTAAGACCTATTTATACAAGTCGTAACATAACATACTACGGTCTGTAGAAAATGGAAACGATCGAGTAAAGTGGAAGGAGGTGATAAATGGGTAAAGCCTGGAATTGATGTTCCATAATGAAAGGAGTGTTTCACCATTATTCCTTGTATTTACTAACCGACTCATTCTTATGACACTTTCATGTAACGGGCGTAGTGTACGCCGCACGCGTAAACCGCCAAACCAATACCCTTTATGAGCATCCCCAGTTTGTGACATGTGTTAGATGTCTCGAGTGTTTTCATGGGAAAACGTGTAGCAAGGTGTTACGTGTGGCATGGTGGCATGCCAGTGGCCATGATAGAGTCGACATGGCTTTGCCAAAGAATAGGCGCGGCCAAATTTGGGGTTTAGATCTGAGATTGATTTTGTTGTTGATTACGATGTTAATAAAAAGAGATTCAGTAGAAGAAGATGATTTTCTGGTGATTGAATCTCTAGATTTCACATAAAAAATTTCAAATTTTTTCTTCTCCTGATTTCAGCTGACGGAAGAAACTGACTCTCTCTCTCTCGTTTTTCTTTTCGTTGTTGATCAACTGTTTTTTTTTTTTGTTTTAGAACATTAATTATATACAAAGGGTAATTATGTAATCTCACAGAATTCTAATTGGCCCCCTGATGGGCTTTGAATGGAGAGGGGAATTTTTATTGCTTCATAAGGGTAATTTTGAAGCCCGTCAAAAAGAGGGTCATTTATATAATTCCCACTTTTAAAAATTAACATTAAACAAAAGATTTATATTATAAAAATAGATAAATAGCATTCGGTCTAAACAGGATTTGTCTTCCCTAATGAAGCTAATCCAGATTAAAAACACAACAAAAAATGTCAATCACTAAACCAGCGGCTAACAAAATACAGATATTCTAATGCCAGATTCACAAACCAATTTTACAAAGAGAACCACAGGAATTTAAAAAGGGCAATAAATAATAACCCTATAATAGTAGTCCTTCACAACTAATATTCGCTCCATATTCTTCCTTATTGGTCCTCCTCCTTACTCAACCCTATCTCTACAATCTCTTAATTGGCAACAGCAGTCTTCCCTGTCTTGATCTCGAAAAATCTAGTAGGCATCCCACGAGGTATATTGTTACGAATATTCCTTCCTTTTCTGAAATCAAGAGTAATAACAACTAAATCAGATGTTAGACACCAACAACCATCAACGACTAAACCAATAAAACATTCCCAACTTCTTACCTGATATGCCTCATGAAATTCTGCCCTGTTACCAAAATACATGCGTTCGAGGATGATCACTGCACGCCGTGGTTCATCCGTCTTCCGCTTCTGACAAGTAAGCTTGAGCTTATCCTCTAGTACCTCTGACATCTTTTTTCTCATATCCTCGTCTGCTATCTTTCTTTCCCGAGAACCCCACACCACATGTGCTCGACTTTTCTCGCTTTCCTCCTGCCTCAAACAACAAATAGTCAAATATGAAGAGCTGAAATTTTGCTTAAATCATCTCAGTCAAGATTAGGAGATAACCGTGTCAGCTGTCCAAACACGGTCGCGCGGTTCCGGGGCTGTCATATATGGGTTGAATGAGCTATGATCCAGGACCGGTATCATGATGTTATCTCCGGTCCAACCAGGGTCGTTTGGTTTCAGCCTGCGGGGTTCCTTAAATGGACATAAGCTGCGAGGTTCCTCAATCACGTACTGTTCAATCACTGTCGTCCCTGGTCTACGGATCTCCATAACAGCAGCTTGTTTAACAAAACCAAGTACTTTACCGGTTGCTAAATTACGAAAAGCTGCCTGTGGATTAATATGCAAGCTACTGAGCAAATATACCACTATATAAGCAAATCAAGAATTTAACTGAATAACCTCATTACAAAGAAAATATAAATAAACAAAACATAGAATGCATCAGACCTTGCTATCTGCCAGACTCTGTAGAGCAACAACTCCAGATCTACGAGTTGCGAAATGGCCCCAAAACGTTGCACAACGGGGCTTGTCTTCAGGAGTGAAATCGAGACTCAAGTCTTTCGGGTCATAGATAAGTTTTGTTAGGTACCTTCTCCAACCAACTGAAACAATGATATCATCGTTTGTCCTCATTGACTTTATATGCAAACTGTGTCTCTCAAATCTCGCCTGGAAAAGAAACACAAACTACATGATGATACAGGCAGGTTAAGAGAATTGAGAATTCAGCTGAGTCTAGAATAGAATTGACAGCGAAAATGTCCAACAAATGAACTATACTCGAATGTTCAAATATTGAAGTATGCACATACACTCTCTTTCCTTTCAACAATCACACAAATAAAAGAAATAAATATATTTAATAACAGGGACGAGTACTATGAAAGGGAATCATGTCCAGTAGTAAACTAAAACTTGGAGAAGGCATACTGACCGAGATACGTCCGACTTTTTGCTCTCTATCGCTGATACCTCCAACAAGAATAGGCTGACAAGGATCAAGATTCTTAACCATCTCAGAAGGAACACCGCAGATCTTAAACTTTAGATAAGACCCTACTCCGAAAATATCTTCCTTCATGTGAGTTTCTTCATCCAGATTGTTGTGTTCGGTAATATCAATCTGCATCCAAATTGAAGTGTTTATTCCGACCAAAAAATATGAAACTACACTATCACCTTTCTATAGTCTAGAAGATAGATATGACGAACTGTTTATCTCAAGCAAAGAGAGTAAAAACTAAAATATCTGCAGTTTGTACCTTCAGATCATCAATATGTGGTAATGGGCGAGGTTCAGCTACGCTTGTCACACCATCTAAAGAGAAATCACCGATGCCGGCGATATGCACCTGATGTAACACCCCTAACTTAGTCCATATACTGATGCAACCAAATGCAAATACAACTTGTGGAAAAATATCAAATAACCAAGGGAAATGGACCGGAACAACTAATACCTAAATATCACAAGGGTCATTTTCTACTTTCAATCTGTGACTTTTTTTCATTCCGATTCTTCTGTTAATGAGACCTATCTAAAAGTTCACAAGCTCTATTACCTAAATTGAATTAAAATAGCATTCTCAAAGATTTCCACGTAGGGACACCTATCTACACTGGTAGTCGGGACGGACACACATCCCAGACAGCAATAGCTTTGCTAGCCCTCTAAATTGAACACTTTGACCAACTTAGTTCAATATAGCATGAAATAATAGAACGAATGAAAGGGAAGAAGAAGAAGAAGACAAAAGGCAGTTTTCTTTCTTGATAACATAGATGGTGCCACATTATTTTATCCAAATATTATAACTCATGTTCAGTGGTGGAAATAAAAGCAAGTTTGTTTAGCAATAGAAGTACCTTAGTTTCTTTTTTCTTAATATCACAATCCCGGAGATAACCATACAGAATTATGTCTCTTTTACAAGCTGCATCCATGTACTAACTTTCTATAGCAGTGACATCTTCAAAACGATCCACCAGCACATAAGGATGTGCAGCTCGCCATGATATAGGACGGAATTCTATACCCGATATGAAGCTTGCAAGTTTGGAAATATCAAGCATCTGATAGCTGCTAACCACAAACAAGCTGGATTAGAAATCATGTTGTACATTTCTTTCATCTTCCTTCTACCTTTTTTGCGATTCCGTTGGAATCAATCAACAATAGGCTAACATTATAAATAAAATGCTAGGGGCGTTGGGCATAAGAAATTTACGAAGCTAGTTAGACATGTTCATTCATCCAAATATACTTACATCTTTTCATCTTCATCTGGAGCAGATAGGCAGAGTATTTGTGCTACTTCATCTATTTCATTCCTAAAAAGTTTTTCAAAACGCGCTGTTCGCATTTTTCAATCTTTACATCTTTATTTAAAAAGCAGTCAAGATGTGTAAACACCCCAATAACCTTGGGCATGCCGTGAACTTTTAAAAGGCTAACAAACTCGAGTGTCTCCTGAAAACAAATATCGCAGTTAGGCAAAAATATTGGTTATAGGTAGCTTGAACATACTTAGAAAGAACACAACGAAAATATGACATTCCATAGAAGTTTGTATGCCCTAAACTCGTGTATCAATCACAAAAGTAAAAGTTTAACATACCATTTCAAACCCATAACTCATATCAATGAGTAATATGACTGCGTCGGCATACTTTGCAGCATCAATCATCCCATTGACATTATTAGGACACTCCACAAACTGTATCCGTCTTTGTTCTTCGCCTTAAAAAAGAAGCACTATGAGTCCGTCTGTGAAACTAATGCTACAGATGTGGTCTAGTTAATAGAAAAACTAAGGAAAGAAAATATACCTGACCCGGTAACGATCGTAATGGGGCCTGGGGTGGTATCATCAGTAAGATTTTGGTTGGTATAATGCTTTACTAGAGACTTAATCAACAAGGATTTCCCAACCTACAAATCGGTTCCAGTTTTAGGATTTAAAACTCAAATCCGAATTTCCATCTGGTAAAAACACTAATTCCAATCCCTACAAAGTAATTACTTACCTTGGGAGGTCCATGAACTACAATAACATATGGAGCAGGTGGAATTGACTTCTCCTACAGGAATGACAATCAACCCATCTTAGTGAGAGTACAGAATTTTTCTATTAAACCCTAAAAAGAAAAGAGAGAAAAAAAATCAAAATCGAAGAAACAAATAGAGAGAGAGGAGTGTACGTCTGGGGTGTTTTTCTGGTTTTCGTCCCGCCGTTTCCTCTTCCAGTTGATCTTCCCCATCGAAACCCTTAAAAACCACAAAATCAGAATTATCTCTATTCTACTCAAGAGATTAATTTCTTATTCAGTGACACCAGAAAAAACCAAAACTAAAAATGACGAGCCAAAAATCGGTACTTACAAGAAGATAAATGATTCACCGCTTGATTTAAACAAGGCAGTAACTAAAGAGGGGTTTTCGTTCGCCGGAGAATTTTGCGGAACAGGAGGAAGAGGTCTTTACTCTTTTATTGCTGGTTATGAATTGGGTCGATGGTTTCCCTTATGCTACTTGTACTTTAGGCCCAAAATAACAACCAATTTTTTTTTTTTTTTTTTTTTTTTTTTATGAATTCATTATTAAATAGACAGCCCGTTCAGTTGGGAGAATTAGAATCCAAGGAATTTAATTATGGGTAATCCAATTCTTGGAATTGGGTTCCAAGGAATTCGATTTCAATCCAAAAAATTTATGTTCGGTTGAGGTAATTCAGTTTCCTTTGTTTTTACCCCGGAATCCAATTCCATTGCATCATTGGACCAATGCAATGGAAATCTATCATCTTGGAGGGAATTGGATTCCTAGGAATTAAAATTCCCAATTACATAGAGTTCATTTGCCCCCATTCAGTTCAAGAAATTGGACGCATTCCTTAGAAATTGGATTCCAAGGAATACAATTCCTTGAAACGAACGGTCTCAGAGTTTAAAGAGTTTGCAAGGAAATGAGGAAGATCATTTTCATTCCGTTCATCCCTGTAACAGGGGGGTAGTCAAACAAGATTTCTATAGACTTTCATAGATTTTTAATTTGAGTGACTCCCAGAGATTCTATGAAAATATAGATATTTCTAGTGATTCTCTGAGAATATTTTAGAGAGTCTTTGTGACTTGTAGAGACAAAAAATGAGATTTGTAGGGAAAAAAAAAACGAGACTTGTAGGAAGTTTATGTGATTCGTAGAGACAAAATTATATAATATCCCCCGATTAATTCCAATCATTAGATTTTTTTTATTATTCACGCGCAATAATAATAAAAGTTTCATGACTACCTAATAAAATATATGTGTCCATTGTTAAAATAAATCTCACTGATGTCTTATGCCAAATTTTCATTCACTTTATTCCACTCGTTCCATTTTATTTTCTATGTTATTTCACTACTGATTTTCTATGTGGAGTTCTCCAACAACTTAAAATTGGGAAAAAAATCATCAGGAGTATAAAACACAGTTTGGCTAAGTTTTCACGTATAAGTGGTGGTCCAGATTTGTCCTCAACAAGATAAATCCATGGTTGTAGTTCTTCAGACCACACCCTACTACTCGCACGTGTGGTGATAAATAAATCTACGTTGTGTGATCTCATGAAATACATCTCATTAATTCTACCTTAAATGAAATTTCATTCATTATCGTTTCTCCTCCATACAGACCATTTTTAGCGATATGCAGTAAAAGTAAATCGATTCAGGAACCCAAGAAAACCAGATTAGATCAAACGTGAATATTTTTCTGAAATGAATCAAAATTTACTCGAGCATTTACGAAATTTATCCTGATGTTGGGTTATGAATCAGATAAAGTATTTGATAGAATCATTTGGGTTTCAAAGATGGGTTTGTAATTAAGTATGAACTCTATCGAATGAACAAGTAATTCATGAGTAGGGAATTCATGTTTCTGATTTAACTTTTTTGGCAGGCACAAATTTGGGTTAATTGAAGACACAAATTTCATCAAATCTAATGTTGGCTAGGGTTAGTCTTTGTAAGTAAAAATTGGAAAATTTGTATTTGTATTTTCTCTAATGATGTTAAAGATTTATTTTTGAAGGGTGATAAGATTCATTTGATATTGATATTAAGAATACTAACACCAAGTCTTTCACTTATCTTATCTTCAAAGAATGCTGAAGTAAAAATCTTGAGCAATTATCTCTGAAGATGTATGAGTGCAGGTATAAAATTTAACAATTAATTTTTTCTTCCTCTACATCACGATTATGAAGAGGTCCTAATGGGATTTCAGGATTTTCAGTTTGCAATACCGATATATATATAATTTTGACTTCTGATAATTTTGGGATTTGTTTTAAACTGTTTGATGAACCCTAATTTTTGATTGTGTTTCTTTTGTTTATCCTGTTTTCTCTTATTTAAATTTATATTTTAGATTCCGAGTTTGTATAGAGTTTGTCAACTAAGCCTGATTGGAGATGTATCTTGAAAAGAATTTCAGATAATAAAAGAGGATGTGCTTGGATTTAAAAGATGAGTAAAATTGGGCGAGGTCATTTTGATGGAAAACAAAAGAAAGCTCATTAGGTTTTGTGCACGGTCTGTTGCTAGAGAACTTAATATCAGTGGACTCTACCCCAATATCTTACATGAATCCCTATAGCATATTGGAGACAACAACTGAATCACGCAATACATAATTCTAGGGAACTAATATAACTTCTATCACCTCGTGAATCATTGGGGGCCTCCTTAGCCAGCCCTAACTTCCTCCGTCTCTTCCTTATTCTTTACCTCAGTCTCTTCCTTATTCTTTATATTCGTTTCGGAGAACTAAACGCTCCTATTGCAATCGATTCAACTAACGTCCTCTCTTTCTCTTTGTAACATCTAACCATTCACCTTCTACACATCCCGCATCTTAAGATATGATCTAGAATGTAGGAGTTTTCGTTTTAATTATAGTTTGGGGGATTCCATAGTTCGTGGTTGGGTTGAAGTATTTGGGATTGAAACTAATAATAACATAATAATCTCTTTATGTTTTCCCACAAATTGCAGGTTCGAGAATTTTTCGTTGTTTTATTGGCAGGTGAAAGTTCAATTTTGTTATAGATGTGGATTCAAGTAGTAGCAAATGATTTCTATGCTGGGTTGTTCTTGATTAGTAGCGGACATCGTACCCGCAATGTGTATATACAAACGTGTGAGGAATGTTTTCATTTTACTGCCCTTTATAGACTCCCTACTGCGTAAGTCCACAAATTGTCATAACTTAAGCATTTTGAATTTTCTTGAATCGTTTTTTTTTTAATGAAGTGATAAATAAAGGTATAATATAGTCTTTTAGTCTCTGGCATGTAAATAACCGGAAAGTGTGTGTGGTAACGTTATTATTTCCCATTTTTTCTGAAGTAACTGAAGAAGATAATAATGAAATTGACACTCCTGGTGGAGGAGGGGGGTTTGTAGAGGTGGAAAGTAGTAAAAGATGAACTTTTTGAATAAGCTAAACTCTTTGTTGGGAAGATATTGATGGTGAGAAATTAACTATTCTGTTTGGCCAAGCTGGTGTTATTTAGGTTGGTGAGGTATAAAATTTTTCTTCTTTGTATTTGGATTTTAGATTGATTAAATTTTGAGATGATAAAGTGTGGGTTTTTATTTGGTTCAAGCTAATAAACGAAGGATATGGTTGATAAAAAATAAATATAACTTTGGTCTCCGTGTATGATAATGGTTCATATTTGATTCTTGGTATTTCAGTAATCTTCACTTTGTTCATGATATCTATCCACGCTTGAATTTGGAGGTGCAAATCTGTGGTTATTGAAGTGTATTAAAGGTGGTTGCGCCAACTATTTGGGAGCAGGCAGATGCTTTATGGATATTTTATCTCCAATTTGATTGATATGCATGATGTAAATCACAAGGAAAATTAATTTGTTTCATTCACACAAGTAGTATGTTGTAGATAGGTGTTAGTTACGATATTGTTCCTCTAATTAATTGTTCGGAACCAACATTTAAGAAAATAACGATTTGGTGTACTCAACTGAGATTGAACATTTTTAGGCTAGATGAACCCAAAACTTCCAATGCCACTCAGATTTTAATATGTTTCATGGTCGTATCCCAACCCTCATTTAGGCTAGGCATGGGTGTGTTTCGATGTACTGATTAGTCTTTGTCTATGTGATCAGGTGCAATGTGAAGGGGTAGATATAACACAATATATTTTGTACCATGTGATGCAGAAGTACCATAAGGAAAACAATACAGTGGAAGAACGTTTTTATTCATTTGTAAGCTGAGCTTCTTCATTTCAAAGAAGAAAATTGAAGGATAAAATTGTATATCCAGTGCAATCGAGCAAGGGAAAAAGAGAAGTCAATAGAAGGATTGAGGTTGCATGGATGTATAGGGAGTGAAATTATGGATATGACTCTAGCATACTGTGAGGACATTATAAATATGAGTGGGTATGTATTCTTCTATTTCATTAAGAAATTTGTTTACAAATTTTACTTCGAGATATGATTGATTGCAAAATTTTATATTACAAATTTTCTTACATGTGGGCATATTATCAATTTTAATGCTTAGGATTAGCTTAAACTTCGAAAACTAATTGACGTGGTAATATGTTTCTGTAATGATAAAATGTTTACTATTCTACAAAGTTGGATCTGACCAAAATAGTAATATGATTTGATACAAACCTAATTTATCATAGTGCTAATGAAATGTTACGTTGGCATAAACTCCACGAGACTGCTTCTATGTGGGTTCGTTATGATGAAGACTATTTATTGTTTTTATCTACTTATTCGTTCACATGATTCATTTTTCATATTCTTACCTCTATTTATTCCAGAGTATTAGTTAGTTACTATTGGATTGATGCTCCACTGAATTATATTTTTTTACTTGAATATCATTAGGCGTCGAAGGTTGACAGCCACACCATGCTCATATCTTCCTCTCAAAGAACTATCTTTAAGCAAGAACAGTGGCAACACATTAAACTCAATTATTACCGCCAACGGAAGAGTAGAAGATGGAGGCGTTACCTCTCTTACATTTCTTACATGTTGCATCCATAATATTTATCCAACTGCGTGTAGTTCAAAAACATATCTTCAAGGATATGTCTGCTGCTGACGATGAGGCATGGCACTAGAGAACGTAGGTTGTTTGCAGATATGAGTATCTTGGATTGTGAAGTTATTATGTTCTTTATTTACGATCCACTTAAGTTTGCATCTTTGGAATGCAACTCAAAGGAGGTCAGGTTATAATGTTGTTGATAATTTGTAAGATTAATTTCATTTGTTGGTTGCTTGATGGAATGCAACTTGAAGGATGTCGGGTTATAATGTTGTTGATAATTTGTAAGATAATCTCATTTGTTGGTTGCTTGAACCATACCACATGAATTACACATACGAAGAATCCAGATGAAATTGGTGCCCGTGCCGTTACGGCACGGGTTAAGTCCTAGTAACTTCTAAAATATATATTTTAAAATCGATACATGTCACAGACTCACATAGCCGATTTTAAAATATATATTCTACAATTTAAAAAAATTACTTTTATTCCACATTTTGTCTTGATTACCCATTTCCAAGTGGCCCTTAAGTGTACAACCGCACAAGGAGAGAAAAAAAAACGGTTCACTCCCAAAACAAAAAAATCTCCAAATTTCCAAGTCTCTAGAAATATCACCTCTTAAGGAGAGATTTCTATCATGCCTATTTTCAAGAAAAAATCTCTCCAAATCTCTGAAAACAAAAAATCAATGAATTTCAATTCTCCTTCGAATAACATGAGTGTTGGAGTGACTCTTATGAAATCCTAATCCAATAACATGGAGTTTCAGAGAATTTAAATGACTTGAAAAAAGTCTCCAACCAAATACAAGAGACTTCAGAGACTCTCCAAAAATCTCTATGGACTAACAATAGATTGATGAATTCCCCATAAGTCATTCAAAATCTCAAATGACTAACCCCATGTTAGATTTCTACTGTGTCTTGCATCTTTATCTGCTAAATCATTAAAATTCCTACTTAAATATTTATATCTAAGAAAATTAACCCTTTTTCGGAGAAATAGACAGTCATCTAACAATGAGTAAGTGGTCCAACTATTCTGACCCTTATACCTTTATAAAGATAAGAAATGACATTTTTCGCGTCACTCTTAATGCAGACATTCATAAAGTTCTTATGTTTAATCCATTTGGCAGCTTCAAGAAGGGCTAGATTCTCGGCTTCCTATGGACTACTTGCAATCCCTGGAAATACTTTGCATCCCACATAGGAACCTGAAATATCCATCAAGACAATTCCCAAACCAAATTTGTTAGTGTTTTTATCAAATGAAGCATCGCAAACGACTAATATACAATCCTGTGGAAGTATACAATTAGCCACAATATTCATAACTAGGTTTTGTTGCTGACTAGAAGAGGTATTATCATTAATTAAAAAGTTTTTTGTGTCTTCAGACAACTTCAAAGCATATCTTACAGTGGTTTGGGTATGCAACTGTTTATTTTGAAAAAAAATTAGAACACCTTTCTTTCCATATATACCAAGCTGTAGTCATTACTTCTACCATATGGTCCTTGAGATGGCTTAATGAAAGCCATTTTAGGATCCAATCTTTAATACTAATACTAGAGTTTGTATCTTGAAGGACATAATGACCACCGGAATGGCGGCACAGCAGAGATCTGGAAAAAGTGCAGATCAAAATTATATGTTCAACAGTTTCAGATGGACCAGAGTCACACATTTTTCAAACATCATACTGCTCATGGTTGAACCTAGATAGTTTACTCTTGGTGGGAAGTATGTGCTCGATACATTTCCAAAGAAAAAGTTGAACCATATGGAGTAAGGATACACTCCAGAGAGCCTTATAGATTGGAAGTTTGGGATTAGGAAGGGTATTGTGATAAATTCATTGGTTAGCAGTTTATACACAGACTTAACACTAAGTTCACCAGTTTTGTTCTAAGGCCAAATGAGCTTGTCACTACCAGAAAGATAAATCCTCATATTACAGATATTTTGACTATTTTCAGTGGTGAAATAAGCTTGAACTAGAGAGACATTCCAAGTCCTATTTTCTGGATTTATGAAGTTTACTACCTAGTTAGAATTAGTGATACATACGGGTTTCACATCGTCAAGAATCCAGTTATCAGAAAAGGCATACATACTATTTCCATTCCTAATGTACCAATGAGCATGTTGGTTGATAACATCAAGACCATGACAGATGTTGGACCAGACCCAGGACATGTACCTAGGTTTTTTATAATGCAAAGGATCACAATCCTTAAAATATTCATTTTTAAGGATGATTACCCACAACTCTTTGGGAGAATGAATGAGATTCCATGCAGTTTTTGTTAACAAAGAAATATTCATTTTCCTTAAGTTTCTAAATCCTAATCCACCGTGCATGCATTTTATGAGTACACACTTTTTCCCATTTTCTGAAATAAACCCCTTTATGGCCATCCTTTCCCCACTAGAAGTCTCTTTGAGACTTTTGCATTTTTACGGATAATGGTATCGAGGCAAATGAAAAGAGTTCGTATGATAGTTAGAAGATGACTTAAGGGTATGTTGAACTAACACTTATCTACCAGCCCGTGTTATCTTTTTATGAAAAAACGGGGTCTAATTAACAACCACACCCAATATTTCATTAGGAAATCTGTATGAACTAACTCCAATATAATTGCAAGAGAATCAACTAGACAAGAATACTCAATCAAGAAAAATATATCCAAGAGTTATATCTTGTTTCTCAATGTAATCAAAAATCAAACAAATAGGAATCCTGCCGAGCCTAATTAATATGAGAAACAACTTGAACGATAGCAAAGACCAATATTCAAGTGTCAATCAATTTCAATCAACAACCAAAGGTTGCATTTACCAATTGATTGAACTATGCATAACCTGTAATATTTCAGTTATATAAAAAAACATAATACGGAAAACAAATATCACAAACACCGAAGTTTTGTTAACGAGGAAACAGAAAATGCGGTAAAACCCCGGGACTTAGTCCAGATTTGAACACCACAATGTATTAAGCCGCTATAGACTCTAGCCTACTACAAGTTAACTTTGGACTGAATGTAGTTGAGCCCTAACCAGCCTCACACCGATCAAGGTGCGTCACGTTCCTTACGTCTCCGGAATGTAGATGAGCCATAGCCTCTTTAGTCGCATTCCTTACGTCTCATACGGGTTTTCATCGTGCCTTTACAAACTTCATCATCATCCACCACGTGAATTGAAGAGACTTCACGATCGCTAGTAGGGATCTTTTTTTGGCTTTTCCTTTCTCCGAACCGTCCCCGAGTTTTCTCCGATATTTTGTCTGTGAGAGTTTTGAGATAATTGCATAACTCCTTACGTGTTGTGGCCATGTCGATCTGATTCTTGGCAAGAAATTCCCCGAACCTTCACAAGATCAGCTATGGTAGGAGGATTTTCTATGATTTCTTTAGGATACCGCCAAAGAAAGGATTACTTTCGACGTTGGTTTGAGGAGCAAATGGTACCCTTGACTAGTTGTGGAAAGAGGGAGTAGTTTCTGGAGCACTACCATTGTTGCTAATGTTAGCATCATTTGGATTAGGATTTGTCACTGAACCTGACCTAACCATCTTTGTGAATTGAGATTGCAACCGAGAGATTAATCTCCTGATCGTGGTCGCCAATCGTTGACGGGAAAACGATTTGCTGGTTTATGGGAAAATGAAGAAACGGTCGTGCGGAGGAGACTCCTCGACCGAGCAAATTGCTTTAACCTTTTGCAAACAGATTCACTGCAAAGGGAGTGCTTGAATTCGAGAGATCAATCTGTAAGACTCTGGCCTAAACCAAGACAATGGTCGTTCCAAAGTCAATTCGGTCACAAGAGAGGATGGGTCGATCTGTAGGAGGGAAGTTGAGAAGTGTGTGAGATCAATGATGATCAAGGATTGTGGATGTGTTGTGTATTCTGCGTGAAGAAATAAGATAAGTTCTGATTGATTGAATTTGCTCCGTTGAGAGTGATTGCTCAGACGATAATTCTTGTGCGGATGAGAATTCATTCCTTAGACGAGCCTTCTTGTTGTTTTTTCTTGTCTTTTCAATCATGGATTCAGAGACTTATTAATATTGCAAGAATGGTAGACACATTGATCCCAATAAGTGTGACGGTTGCTGGAGTGAAAGAGTGGGAAAGTGGGAAATCGTGGAAAAACCAGTTACTCATCGTGCGAAGACTTGGTTGATTATCCGCCCACTATTTTGCTAAATCCTCTAACCGCTTGCACATCTTAATCACATTCTCATCGTGGATGGACAAACGGACCAAAACCCTAGTTAATATCCCCCCATGTGACATGATTGATGTCTCATGATTATTGATTATGCGAAAGTGACGTGTATTTAATTAGTCGGTTATTGACTTGATCGGACGATGAGTCTTTAAAAAGTTGAGTCGAGCATGATAGACGAATGCTCTATGATTCATGGATTGAGCATGTCTCGTTGAGACAAATGTATAATTCTTGAATGAATATTGATGGTTGAATCAACATGATGAATATTGATAACCTCGAGCAAATATTGATCGTCTGAGCGAATATTGTTCATCTGATGAATTACCGAATATTGGTAGTTGAATCAATATTGTTAACTTGAGAAAATATTGCTCGTGAGCAAGTATTACTCACGTGAATAATTAAATATTGATAGTTGAACCAATATTCCCGAGCAAATATTGCTCGTTTCATGAATTAATGGTAGGACGACCAAATAAAAAATATTAATTTAAATTATTGGTAGCTGTACCAAATATAGTTAATTAGAATGTTGATTGCTGGATCAACATAAAAATATTGGTGTTTAAACCTGTTCAGAACTATGCTTTGAAGAGCATTTGATTGAAAACCCTATTATTAATCGATTGCTAATCAATCGATGATTTCTGAAAATCAATCAGCGAAAGAGAGTGGGACCGGTTACATGGGATGATGGATCGACCATGTATTCCTGTGTGCTCGAATGATCACGCACAAAAAGTCCTTTGAAGATCAGCAGACAGGATGATTAAATGCTGGTTTAATCATTTATTGAAAGAGTACTTGTATGAGCATTAGGAAATAAAAGCTAATTATGGAGAGATGAGAGACCGACCAAGAGGGCCCGGTCTCCTAGGTGCTTCTTTATTATTATTATTTTGTCTTCCCTATTTTGCATAGGTTTCCTCGTTTGTCCATATTTTTGAGTGTTCGTTCTTGTACTTTCGGGTGCTCGTTTCGTGCATTATTGTTAAGTACACTCACACCATTTTCTTGGGGCTTACTCGGTGACGGTCCAGATACGTAATTGAATATTTATTACTAACCCATGGAATTCCTCTGGAAAAATCCATGAATTGAAGTAATGAAATATTATGATGAACGATAATATTTTCTAGGAATTCAATTGATAAATCTTGCAACTAGAAATAATTAATTGATTAATTGATGACTCTATACTAGCAGGCAAAAGCATGCCTAGAAGCATTATGATTATTCGCGAATTGAGCGATATGAGCTAATTGAAGCGTCATGTTTATTCGTATAGTAAAGGAAAACATTATTACATCCTCAAGACGTTATCGCTCTATACTAGCGAGGCAAGCCCGTCTAGGAGCCGTCCAATCATTAAGATTTTTGTACATATGTCTTTTATATAGTCGGGGAAAACATTGTTACATCCTCAAGACGTTATAAGCTCTATACTAGCTTGGGAGCAAGTATTTGTCTAGGAGCCGGCCCAATCGTTCGATTATATATAAAAGTGATTCGAATTGTTGATTATTAATGAAATTATGCCCGTGGTCTCAATTGAGAGATTTGCATATTCATGTATGCTGTGAGGTAATACACTCGGTCATAAGTTCTTATGGATGATCGAGAGGCAACACACTCAATCGGACACCATCGTGGCATGGATTTTCATGCTTAAACGAGACATGAGTCTCAATATTCGTCTAATTAGTGGATCGGGAATATGCAAGGTTATGATTTTACGATTTTAGCCTTTATCGAAAATCCACCATCAATAAATAATTGAAATAAATCGGCAAATAATAGTCGATTATTAAGAGAGGATGTAAGACAGAACATGCCTTGTTAAATTCTTAGAAATTCATCTAGATTAAAAATTTAAGATATTTTTGTGATTTCTTCCAGTTTAGCTTCAAATTATGTCAGATTTTTCTTGCAGTAATTCAACATCTTCATACTATAGATATCTGAATCGGTACAGGTAGATAACCAACTGAGGTGGACCAATTTCTACTCATGAAATGAAATTCCATGTTCCGTATCAGCAATATTAGTTTTTTGAGCAATTCTATTCTTCTAATTAGTTCTAAGATTCCTTCGAACAATCGGTTGTCCTAACCTCAGTAAAAGAAGACAAAATTGGGAACGAACAATATTCAGCTAATAGTTCGAATATTCCCTTCCTAGTAGTGGTTGAGTCAAGAATTTTTTGAACTTCTTCAGTGCAGTATTCACAAACACAGTCACCACTTTCTTTTACATTCTTAATAAAAATAATTGTATGAAGTTCTCTGGATAAAACTCAAAATCTGCACGAGTTTATTAGAAAATAAATTTCTTAGCTTAAATCTTCCACATATTCCTTTTTAATGTTCTTCTTTCTGGATGTCATTGTGAACAATGCCTTTGAACAAGAAGGAAGTTTCCTTCGAAAACACAAGTGTATAATTGAGTATATGTGGAACTTCGAACGTCCAAAAAGCCTTTATATATAAGATTTTGTGATCTTATAAAAGGAAATTTTGGTTCGAAGCCGGAAGTTCACGAAAATTTTGGAAGTATTTCCAAGATACGGAAATAAGTATAGAAAAAGAAATATTATTGTTTTTAGAGTTACACATGATAACCGAAACTAATATTTTATACTTTTATTTACAAAAGTCTATTATGCATTTTAGTATCACAAGTTTCTTAGCAGCTAAAGAAAAAATGAACATGCACAAAAAAAAAAAAAAAAAAAAAAAAGAGATTTAAAAGCAATCTGATGTTTTTGATTGATTTCCTTTTTCTTATCTTGTGATGAGGTAAGTCATCACATTGTGTACTTGTACAAGAGGCATTAGATATCTTGAAGTCATTCGGCAATCTGAATAGACAAACTCCAATATACTTTCAATAAATCAACTAGACAGTCAGACTCAATCTAGAGAAAAGTATATCAAAGAGTTTTATATCTCTCGTTTCACAAATGTAATCAACAAATCAAGCAGAGATAGAAATCCATGAGCCCGATTATTATGTGAAACAACTTGAACGGTACAAAAGACCAATGTTCAAGTGTCAATCAATTTATATCAACCACCAAAGGTTGGATTATATAATTGATTGATCTTAACGCACAACCTATGCTATTTCAATTATATAATAAAAGAAAATATAATGCGGAAAAGAAATAACACTGATACTTTGAGAATTTTGTTAACGAGGAAAACCGCAAATGCAGACCCGGGACCTAGTCCAGCTTTGAACACAACATTGTATTAAGCCGCTACAGACACTAGCCTACTACCAATGAACTTCGGACTGGAATATAGTTGATCCCTAATAAATATCACACTAATCAAGGTACAGTTGCGCTCCTTACGTCTCTGAACCCTAGCAGGATTCTACGCACTTGATTCCCATAAGTGATCTCACCCACAACCAAGAGTTGCTACGACCCAAATTCGAAGACTTGAATAATAAATATGTCTCACACAGAAAAGTCTATTGAAATAGATAAATCTCCCTCCCACAGAAATACCTACGAGTTTTGTTCCGTCTTTTGATAAATTAAGGTGCACATAAACTAATTGATAAACCGGACTTATATTCCCGAAGAACAACCTAATATTATCAATCACCTCACAATAATATTAATCGTATGGTAGCGAAATAAGATATTGTGGAATCACAAACGATGAGACGAAGATGTTTGTGACTCCTTTTTATCTTGCCTATTGGAGAATCAATCTCGAGCAAATCTTAGAGAAGATAGTACTCAATACGACAGAACATGGCAAGATCAGTACACGCAACTACAGAAAAAATAGTTGGGTCTGGCTTCACAATCCCAATGAAGTTTTTAAGTCGTTAACCTACGGGGTTTCGTGAAAAACCTAAGGTTAAGGAGAATCGACTCTAGTCGCAACTAGTATCACTAGGAGGTTTGGGGACTAGATTTCCCAATTGCTAGATTTTTACCTTATATAGTTTTCAAATTAGGGTTTGCAATCTAAGTTAACTTGATAACAAAGCATTAAATATTCACCGTTAGATTAAAACCTGATTAAATTCAAGCTAATGTCTTTCAACCGTTAGATCGAACTTAGCTTGGTATACACAAATGAAACGTACCATCATTTAAGTTTGAGTAGCCGTACCTAAACGTGTACACTATGTTGGCTCAACAGTAGTTAACCGAGGTTATCTATGTGAACACTCTCATATCAACCTTATTCATCTTAATCACAACTAGTTCAAATGACTCAAATGAAACTAGTTATAAAGTTGTTGAATTGTTATATTCTCATAGAAGTATACAAGAACACAATTAAAGCAAAATCGGTTGGATTCACTCGAATTTCATGAACATTACATCCACGGTTTGCAAAGAATGCATTCCTTAATATATAAATGTATTAGTTCATGAGCCAACCGATTTTAAAACTTTAACCACTCAAGTATGCATATGTGTACGCATACCTAAGTAGCCGGTCTGAGTTTGGGATCACCAGTATGCGAACATATACGCATACCTTATAACACTTCCAAAACCCTGCAGAAATCCCCGGGCCTATACCTTACGCAAGTATGCGTACAGGTATGTTTACTTGGTACCCGGAATTCCACAACTACAAGTACGCATACGGCTATGCATACTATAGTTCCGATCATGGATCACATACATGCAAAAATGCATAATATGTTCATAATCCAATAGTTCTAAACTCTATTTCAACCATTGAAAATTTCTTAGAGGATGACAATAGCCGTTTTCACACACTATTAGCATCAAAGAAATTTTGAGGTTATTGAAATAATCATAACGAAACATTCTAAGTCTACACCAAATGATTGTATCACACAAACAATGTAAGATGTTACTCGGAGATTTTCATATGATCATCTTTTTACTTTCGTCAAGAATATAAGATGAACTTGGTTGAAGCGAAAGCTTACCAACACATATTTCGAGAAGTATGTAAGCGAGTTAAACTCAGATCGAAATCTAAAATGTGCATAATCGAATACTATATAGTAATACGACTTTTGTCTCAATATAGGAGATGAAGTAGAAATAGACTTTCCAAGTGATAAATGAGTTTTAGTCTCCATATACCTTTTGTTGATGAAGTTCCACGAGATCTACTAGTAGTTTTTCGTCTTTAATTGATGAACGCCGTGAAGTCTAATGCTCAGCTACATAATCTATCCTAGTCCAAGACATCACTATAAGTAGACTAGAAATCAATACTTATAGTTTTGGTCACTAACATTGACAAACAAGCTTGATATAGCAACGCTTGCGAGTTCGACCGAGCAGTGCTCTAAAAATAATTATTATTATGCCTAAACGTTGGACAATAATGATCTGAGTTCTTTGGAGCAGTAAACTTGGCCAACTCATTGACACAAAAGAAAGAACATCTTGCATTTTACGAACTTTGCATCCCCTTTGCAAATGTCCTTTATTACCACAATAATAATAATAATAATAATAATAATAATAATAATAATAATAATAAACCCTAGAGGAAAGAGAAGCTCCGGGCGACGGGAATGGCGATTTCTGGCGATTGAAAACCAGTTTCTTCACTCTGTTGCTCGTGATTCCACTAACATCCTGATTTCCTCTCCGTTTTATTGTTAATCTGCATTCAGGGATGCTTCTCCGGGCATTTGCTTCTCTCTTTTTAGGGTTTGTTTCTTCTCCCGACACGATTTACGCTCACGAAGAGGTATGTCCAGACTCGTCGATCCGCCGCTTCATCGGCCTAGTATTCGCCATGGCCATGACTCTCTTGGCTCCTTTCCTTCCTCTCAGAATCGAAAGTCCACCACAATCATCTCGTAGTCCGGGAGCAAGATTGCTTGCCCGTTTAAGAACTTTGATGGTCCGTCTAGGAGGGAGAGGGGGTTTGGGCTATGCCAAGAGTGCAATTTACAAACACCTCGGCTGCATCACCATTTTCCAACTGAGTGCGACAAGGAAATCCTGCAGAAAGGATCAGAACTATAGAGAACCGCTTTGTTGCTTGGGAAAGTGTTTTGCGAGACTTGCGGGGATGGTGTGCATTAAATGTATGCGGATTCATGCATGGAAAATGCCTTGCAGATCCAAGGTTCATCCTGGATGTCATAACGAGTCCTTCCAATGGGGTAGGGGTGGATTTTTTCATTCATGGTGTTGTGAAACCACTGCTTGTGATCCCCGAGGTAATTCTTTGGGTTAACGACAATCTTTGAGCCGACTTCGGTTAACGACTTAAGTCATGCGGTCTCGACGGTGATTTCCTTAACGGGATTTTGCGTAAAGCAGTTGTCCAACGGTTAGCATTCCACCACACCGCAGTTAATGTTTTCTCGTACCGAAATCCGCCTTGGACGTTGTTCTAGCCAATCCGGTGAACCTTCTCGCTTGGATTCGCTTGATTCTATTACTCGCCCGCACATTACACTTGTATGTGCCTCGTAACTCGTGGAGGAGCGTTCGTGTCAGACGAAAGCTACAGCACTGCAATCAACACAGCTTTGGCGAGTTGGAAAGAACCATCGGGTTGTTTATCCTTGGCTCAACATTTGCTCGACCTGACTAAGGCAACACCTAAATCGAGCGTGGTAAGAAAAAGAAGAATAAGAATTTAATGGCCTGTAGAAGGAAGTTGAGTCGGGGGTCATTCAATGCATTGTCCGTATTCTCTCTCGATGGTGTTGCCTCTCCCAAGGACACTCTCTTTGAACTTCAACAAAAGCACCTTTTGATCGGTTGGTTATACCAAATGAAGACATCCCGCACGGCATTACTGTTGAGACGAAGGATGTTCTTGCCGCTATCAAAAGCTTTCCCAAAGGCACTTCTTGTGGAAGGGGACGGTCTCGGGCTCGGCATTTGCTAGACGCTATGAGTGGTGCCATCTTGGCCATTGCCGCGATGACTTGTTGGTGTCTATTATCGGCGTTGTTAACCTCCTCGCTTGCGGGTAAATGCCCTCTTATCCTTGGTGAGTTTATAGCTAGTGCCCCTTAACTCCCTTACTCAAACCCGGTGGCGGGTTGAGGCCAATTGCTGTTGGCACCATTTGGCGCAGGTTATGTTCAAAGCTTGCTGCTACTTCTGTTTCTAAGGAAATGACAAACTACTTAGGGACTTATCAGTATGGTGTCGGTATTCCTTGTGGCGGAGAGGGTATTTTGCATTCTGCCAATAGGTTATTGGAGTTGAAAGGGGCAGATAACACCAAGACTATGCTGTTGATAGACTTCTCGAATGCATTTAATCTTGTTAATCGATCCGCTATAATTCGGGAAGTGCGAACTCATTGTCCTAGCATCTCTTATTGGGTTGAGTTTTGTTATTCGAAACCAGCCAGGTTATATTACCAAGACCATGTTCTTTCTTCGGCTTTAGGTGTTCAACAGGGGGATCCCCTTGGTCCCCTATTATTTGCTCTAGTTCTTCATCCACTTGTTGAGAAAATTGCTGCAAGCTGCACTCTAGACATGCATGCGTGGTACTTAGATGATGGCACCATTGCAGGAGATACTATGGAGGTTTCTAGAGCTCTTAAAATTCTCCAAGAGGAAGGTCCTAGATGTGGTTTGCATTTGAACATCACGAAGACAGAAATATTTTGGCCTTCATATGACCCAAGAAGAGATGCAGTTGGTGTCTTCCCTACCAATATTGGCAAGCCGGTGGGTGGTGTTAAACTTGGTGGCCCACTCGGTTTGGATATGGATTTTTGCAGTGGGATTGTTTCGAAAAGAGTGGATAAAACCATACGACTCATGAATAAAATTCAAGAACCGCATGATCCCAGTGAGCTCTTACTTTTACGCAGTTGTTCCGGGGTCTCCAGGTTATATTTTGCTCTTCGTACAACATTCCCCGGGGCGCTTCAGATTGCCGCTTCCCGGTTTGATGAACATCTTATGGGTTGTTTACGTCGATTAGTGGTTGGAGATGGTCTTTGGTTTGGTTTGGTTAACAACGATTAGCTACCCTTCCCATGAAAAACGGGGCTTGGTATTCTCACTATGGGAGACACCATGAAGTATTGTTATTTAGCATCTCAGGCCCAGACTCAGCATTTGCAAAACTCAATCTTGAATCTGCCGGCACCAACGGATTCGCACGGTTTTCAACAGGCGTTACAGGGGTTTACTCAAGCTTGTGGTCTCCCTTTACCTGGTTTCAACATCAATGATGCTGCCCCCCATTTCATGAAGTCTCTGGCAGTTATTTATTTCGGTGTTGTCGTGGAAAAGGTACCTTCTTGCTTTTCTTTATCTGTACGCGAGTCTAACATATGGCAATGTAATCGAGCAGATCACGCAATGGATTTCCTTAAGGCGGTTAGATACACCGGACTTAATCAGTAGTTGGACTAAGGCGATTCAGGATTCATTTTTGCAATATCGCTTGGGTATTCCTCTCAAGAAAATAGTCGAGTGTCCTTGTTGCGGGAAGCTAATGGATGTCTTTGGGGATCATGCCATCCATTGTGCTAGTGAGGTGGGGCTTAAATTTCGACATGATATGGTCAAAGATGTCTTGGCTGATATTTGCTACAAGCGAGGTGTGTTGTTGCTAGAAAGAAGTCTCTTTGGGGTTTGTTTCCAATGACGGCAAGGAACTTAAGCCGGCGAGATATCATGGTTTACAATTGGGAAAACGGCGAGAGATGTCCGTATGGATGTCACAGTGTCTCTCCTTTCACAAGTGCCGGGACTCGCAACTTCGCACCGGATACGCTATTTCAACTGCAATCGCCGCAAGAACAAAAAATATCCGGATAGTGTACTTCACACGGCTATGGTTTTGGGGTACTAGCATTTTCTACCTTTGGTGAGCTCAAGATCGATATCATATCCTTCCTTAAGAGAATGAGAAATTGTATGGCTAGACATGATGCTAATTTTAAGATTGGCAATTCTCTTTTCATAGGTTAGGGATTGTTATCCAAAAAGGTATTGGTGCCCAGCTGGTTGCTAGGTTACCAATCATTTCTTGTAATTCCGATTCCGATTCATAATAATAATAATAATAATAATAATAATAATAATAATAATAAGAACGGGCCCCTAGCTCACCTGGTCATCCCGTTCCCCAAAGTTTAATGCGCTCCGGGAGGTCCTGGTTCTGAGTCCCCAATGGCGTAATATTGGAATTAACATGGAAGGTAGTGTTAATTTGCCCCCTTGTGACACAATCTCGCCCCCCTCCCCGTTTTCGGGCCCCCTTGGCAAGGTTTCCCATGAGGCCATTTGGTAGACTAGCACATCAACCTGTTCAATTAATGTAGTAGTATGTCGTTGGAGCTTAGCTTGTTAGGCTTCCAACTAGTTTCATGTAATAATAATGATCTATAATATAATAAATTTATAATAATAATAATAATAATAATAATAATAATAATAGGAGTGACAATCCAAAAAGGTGTTGGCGCCCGGCTCGTCAGCTTCGGTTGCCATCTACCTCGGTGTAATGTACACATTTTAGATTCAAAGAGGAGTTGGGGCTCAGCTTGTTGCTAGGCTGCCAACCAGAAGCTCTGTGTAGTTTATATTAAAAAAAAATAATAATAAAAAATAATAATAATAATAATAATAATAATAATAATAATAAGAAACTATCCGGAATTCGTTCATCTTATTAATAATAACGAGCGAGAGAGAGTCTCCGGGCGATTCCCAGGCGACTGAAAGCCTGTGATTTGCTTCCGGTATATCTCCAGAATTTCTTCTTAGATTTTCTCACAAATTCCTCATTCTTCTCCCCTTGTTATTCCCTTTCAATCGATACTTTTTTCCATCGTTGTTTCTTCAACTTTTAGGGTAGTTACGGCGGTTATTTCCATTGTAGAGCGCCATGCCTGTTACTCGGTCCCGTTCTTCAACCTTGAAGTGCAAATCTATATCATCCAACAGGTTATCTCGTTCTGCAGGGGCATCTTCATCTTTGAGCATATCACTTCTCGGGTTACAGAATCCTTCTCCCCCCTTCCCATCATCACAAAGTCCATCAACATCCAATTCGCAGGGTGATAAAGTCCCCCTGCCCTTTCAAAGGATATGACGGATGTGGGGGAGGTGTTAATGGTAGGGGTTATGCCAAAAGTGCCATATATCGTCATCTTTTACGACAAGTATTTTCCAATAGAAAAGGATAAGTCAATCTGAGAACGTATACAACATGACTCCAAGCTCGCTTTGTTGCACAGGAAAGCGTCTTGCGCGACATGAAAATGTGGCTGTGCATTAAATGCCTCCATATCCATGGATGGAAGAAAGCTTGTACGTCACCATCACATCAATCGGATGTTATCATTTGGGCCATTCAATGGACATAGTTTTGACTTCCTCATTCATGGCGTCTCGAAACCACAAGCAAGTGACCCAACTAGTACCGAAACGTTGCTCCGAGTAACACCGGATGAAGAGCGCCCAGCGAGATGCCTTAACTTTGGAGTTGCTTAATACGGTTTTCAGAGACGTATTACAACAATTGCGAGCATACCCCCACCTGCAGATTACAATTCTCTAGAGCCCGAAGTCAGCCTTGGACAAGGTACTTGCAAAGCCAGGAGATTTGCGGGCCTGGTCATGAAATGCTTCGTTTCCCATATGTACGCTCAATCTTTACATGCCAAATTGCCCTGGGGATGAGCGATCCGGTGACGCGCAAAAAACTCCGGATAGCAGCAATTAACCATGCCTTGAACGTGCGGGAGAGAGTCACAAGGATGTGTAACCTTGGTTCACAAATCAACAGTCCGCCAAACGCACTACACCGCACGCAAACCATCTAAAAAGAAGAAGAAGGAAATGCCAAAGTATCGCAGCTTGCAAGAAGAAAATTAGCTTTGGCCATTATACAGCATTGTCCGAGTACTTTCTTCGATGGTTTGGCGCCCGCCACTCTGAGACGTTACATGAATTGATGCTTAAGCACCCAATGACACCACCTCCTTTCATCCCTGTACGTGAGAATACCTCTCCGCACTCACTTTGTTGACACGAGATGTTGTTCTCTCCGCCATCAAGAGCTTCCCCAAAGGCACCTCATGTGGGAGGGATGGCACGAGGGGCTGAAACATCTTTTAGATGCTTTCGGTGGTGCAGCCGAGCCATTTCCGTGACAGCTTCTACTATCAATCACCTCAGGGTTGTTAATGTTTTTTAGGTGGTAAGTGTCCTCCGTCTCTTGGCGAATTTATTGCGAGCGCTCCCTTAACACCGCTGCTCAAGCCTGGAGGTGGTGTGCGACCCATTGCAGTTGGGACCATTTGGAGGCGTTTGTGTTCTAAACTTGCTGCCACCTCTGCTTGCAAGCTCTTAGCCCCATACTTTGGTGATTTCCAGTTCGGTGTTGGGACCTCTTGTGGCGGTGAAGGAATTCTGCATGCTGCCAATAGATTATTGGAGTTAAAAGGAAATTGTGCTACTCAAACAATGATGCTGGTCGATTTCACTAATGCATTTAATCTTGTCGACCGTTCGATCATGCTTAAAGAGGTTAGTCTACACTGCCCTAATATATCCAGCTGGGTTGAGTTTTGTTACTCAAACCCGGCTAGACTATATTACAATGAATTCACACTTTCCTCAGCAAAGGGCGTTCAACAGGGAGACCCGCTCGGTCCGCTCTTTGCACTGCTCTGCATCCTTTAGCCAACAAGATTGCAGCGGAGTGCACTTTAGACTTCCACGCACAGTATCTCGATGACGGAACCATCATGGGAGATACTTTGGAAGTGTCCAAAGCCTTGAAGATCATTCAACAATACGGACCTGAACGTGGTTTGTTCATAAATATTAGTAAAACTGAGGTTTTCTGGCCCGTACCAGATCCTAGAGGCTATGTTGATGATGTTTTTCCATCCAATATTGGTAGGCCAGAGTTGGGTGTGAAACTGTTAGGAGGGCCTGTAAGTTTGAATCAACAATTCAGTAGCGATCTTGTGGTGAAACGAGTCGAGAAGACAGTAAATTTAATGACCAAAGTTCAGCAGCTTCACGATACACAATGTGAATTGTTATTACTCAGAAACTGCATCGAAGTCTCTAAGCTTTATTTCTCGCTACGAACCACCAAACCGAGAAGCACTGAGGCATCGGATCATTTCTTACGATCACCACCTTATCCAATATCTGCGACAAGCGGTTGTTGGAGACGGCAATGCTTTGGAATAAAGTACATCAAAGGTTAGCTACCTTACCCATCAAGTACGGTGGATTCGGTGTCTATACCATGCGTGATACGAGGGAATACTGCTATTTGGCGTCTTATGCGCAAACCCAACACCTTAAAGAAAATATTCTTAGCTACCTCCTTCCACGGAAGGAGCCCTAGCTTCCAACATGCTCTCCGGACGTTCACACAAGTATGCGGTATCACAATTTCCAACTACGATATCAATGACATGCCCCATTTCATGAAGTCTCTCGGCAAAGCAATCTACTTTGATATGGTTAAGGATACTTACCCTCTTGCTTTGAGTTAAATGATAGAGTGTGCTTTATGGCAACTTAACGGGGAGAAGCATGCAATGGATTTTCAAGGCCATCCCCATTCATAGGTTTGAACCAAACTGTTGGACTGATACAATTTAGCGCCGTGCTCCAATGTCGTTTGGGCATACCTTTCTTTGAAGACGGAAGCTCGTGTTCTATCTGCACAAGGCCCATGGACATATACGGCGACCACTCAATCCACTTGTCTTGCGAGGGTAGGACCCAAATTTAGACACGACATGGCTCGTGATGCCTTGGCGACATGTGCCCCAAGGCCCGGCATTGCCGCTTGAGGAAAGAGGTTTCGTTGGGATTTCTCTACGACAATGCAAATACTTCAAAGCCAGCAGATATCCTTGTTAGAAACTGGGAGGATGGTAAAGATGTTTGTTTTGATGTTACAGGGGTCTCTCCTTTCACCAGTGCTAGAACTCGCATGTATACTCCGGGTCATGCTATCTCATTGGCTGTAACTAGGAAGATGCACAAGTACCTGGAGCAATGTACTACCCATGGCTATGGATTTCAAGTGTTAGCCTTTACTACCCTTGGCGCACTGGGTGAAGATACTATTTTATTTTTAAAGCGTCCGAGCGCCTTGTTAGATACGATGTTAATCATAAAAATTGGCGGGTTCTCTTTTTCATCGATTAGGTATTATTATTCAAAAGGAGTGGGAGCCTGACTTGTCGCTAGGCTTCCTACACACCCTAGCTCAGCTGGTCATCCCCGTTCCCCAAAGTTTAATGCGCTCCAGGAGGTCCCAGGTTCGAGTCCCCAATGGCGTAATATTGCAGGAATTAACATGGAAGGTAGTGTTAATTTGCCCCCCTTACGACACAATCTCGCCCCCCCTCCCGCCGTTTCGGCTCCCCTTGGCAAGGTTTCCCATGAGGCTCCGCAGACTAACTAGCACATCAACTTTGTTCAATTAATGTAGTAGTATGTCGTTGGAGCTTAGCTTGTTAGGCTTCCAACTAGTTTCATGTAAAAAAAAAAAAAAAAAAAATAAAAAAAAAAAAAAAAAATAATAAAAAAAATAAAAAAAAAAAAAAAAAATAAATGGAAGGAACTTTTAATGTTGCCAATATGCACCTTAAATCTATACATGCCTAAGAACTCGAGAGAAGAGAGGGCTGGAACTAGAAAGAAGCTTCAGATGGATAGTATCCACCAAGCTTTGTTACAATGGAAGGAAAGTGGTGGGTGTATTCATATCATTGAACAACTTTTGGTGAATCCAAGAAGAGTCGGCAAGTCGAGAAAATCAAACAAGAAGAAGAAGCATAACCTTAATGTGTGCAGGCCTGTAAGAAGAAATTGAGTCAAGGTCGCTACACCGCCGCTTATAAAGGTCTTATCTTCCGATGGTATAGCTAGGACACCGCAGACACTTTACAAGAGCTTATCCAGAAACACCCAAATGCCCTATCACCATCTATCCCCAGACAGATTGAAGTGTTGCTATGTATGTTGACTCTAAAAGCTGTCCTTGATGCTTTGAAGAGTTTTCCGAAAGGCACGGCATGTGGCAGAGATGGGCTTAGGGCTCAACATCTCTTAGATGCTTTGAGTGGTGCGGCTGCTGTTGTGAGTGACGAGCTTTTAGCATCCATTACTGGGGTAGTCAATTTATGGTTGGCTGGGCAATGTCCATCTGTTTTAGGGGAGTACATTGCGAGTGCTCCCTTAACTCCTCTTCTCAAGCCTGGAGGTGGGCTTAGGCCAATTGCTGTTGGTACAATATGGCGTAGATTATGTTCGAAGCTAGCTGTTAAATCAGTTTGTAAAAATATGTCTTTATATTTAGGGGATCATCAGTTCGGGGTTGGGGTTCTTGTGGAGCAGAAGGTATTCTTCACGCTGCTAACAGACTTTTGGAGATGAAAGGTACTCAAAATACTATGTCTATGCTTTTAATTGACTTCTCTAATGCTTTTAATATGGTTGATCGAACCACGTTAATTCAGGAGGTTAGACTTAGATGTCCTAGTATCTCTAGATGGGTAGAGTTTTGTTATGCTTCTCCATCAAGACTTTATTACAATGAGGCTGTACTTTCATCTGCTTGTGGGGTCCAACAAGGGGATCCGCTGGGCCCCCTATTATTTTCCTTGGTTCTTCACCCTCTAGTGAACATGATTTCAGAACAGTGCAAACTGGATTTTCATGCATGGTACCTTGATGATGGTACCATTGCTGGTGATAGTATGGAAGTAGTTAAAGCGCTCTCGATAATTCAAAGTGAAGGCGATGAGCCGTGGGCTACATCTTAATGTTCGCAAGACCGAGTTATTCGGCCTGCGTTGATCCTAGAAGTCAAGTGATGGAGTCTTTCCGGATAACATTAGTAGACCTACTCATGGTGTTAAGTGTTGGGAGGGCGGTGAGTTGTAATCTGATTTTTGAAAATGACCTTGTGAAGCATAAAATTGATAAAACTTTACATCTCATGGAGGTCGTAAAGCAATTACATGACCCGAGAGTGAATTATTACTATTACGTAGTTGCGCAGTGTTTCAAGATGTATTTCAATCGAGAACTACCCAACCCGAGGCTCTTCAACAAATTATTTCTTGTTATGATCGTCCCTTGATACGGTTTTTGCAGCATATTGTTACGGGAGATGGTGCGGGGGTTTGGGCCTCCTTCAACAACGTATTGCTACGCTGCCAATGAAGGATGGGGGTTTGGGAGTTCACACGATGGAAGATACAAGTAAATCTTGCTTTCTTGCTTCTTGTTATCAAACGAGAAATCACGAGGAGATCATCCTTAAACTTGTATGGAATCCGAGCCAAGCCTTAGCTTTCGGCGTGCCTTATTCTTGTTCATGCGGTATGCAGCAGTCTTCTTTCAATATCAACACTATTGCCACTCGTCCTATGAAATCTTTGGCAATACAGTATTTTGAGGTTGTTAAGAAAGATATGCCTTCCAAATTTGTTATGTCAGAGCGTGATACTATACTTTGGCAAAGTAATAGGCTTGAACACGCTCAGGATTACCTCAAAGCTATACCAATATGTGGGCTTAATCAAACACTTGGACCTCGTCAATTCAGGGCAGTTGTTAGTTATAGGCTTGGAATACCTATGTTTAATACTATTGATGTTTGTGCTTGTTGTAAGAGGAAAATGGATGTCTATGGTGATCATGCACTTCATTGTGCAAGTGAGGTGGGTGTAAAGTATAGACATGATTTTGTTAGGGATATTGTTTCGGATATTTTTTACAAGGCTGGAGTTGCGGCTAGAAAAGAGGTTAATCTTGGACTCTCATCGGATGATGGTATGGATTTGAAACCGGCCGACATTCTTGTATGTAATTGGGTTAACGGGCAAGATTTTTGTTTTGATGTTACGGGTGTTTCACCTTTTTCGGGTATTGATGGTCGAACTTTCGTTCCGGGTTTCGCCATTTCTAATGCTATTTCACGCAAAAGGGCGAAATATTTGGATAAAGTGTCTACTCATGGGTTTGGTTTTGGCGTTCTTGCTTTCTCCACTTTAGGCGAACTTAGTGAAGACATGGTGTTTCTTTTGAAGAGGTTGAGAAATTGTATAGCTAATTACGATCTCAATTACAAAATAGGTAATTTTCTTTTTATAGATTAGGTATCTCAATTCAAAAAGGTGTAGGGTCTCAACTTGTAGCTAGGTTGCCCTCTATCGACATTGTACCTTATTTTTGATAATAATAAAAATAATAATTTAATTTAAAAAAAAAAAAAAAAAAAATAATAATAATTGGGTTAATGGGCAAGATTTTTGTTTTGATGTTACGGGTGTGTCACCTTTTTCCGGTATTAGTGCTCGGGCTTTCGTTCCGGGTGTCGCTATTTCTAATGCTATTTCACGCAAGCGGGCAAAATATTTGGACAAGGTGTCTGCTCATGGGTATGGTTTTGGTGTCCTTGCTTTTTCCACTTTAGGTGAACTTAGTGAAGACATGGTGATTCTCTTGAAGAGGTTGGGAAATTGTATAGCTAATTACGACCTCAATTACAAAATAGGTAATTCTCTTTTTTATAGATTAGGTATTTCAATTCAAAAAGGTGTAGGGGCTCAACTTGTTGCTAGGTTGCCCTCTATTGATATTGTACCTTGTATTTGATTCTTTTATTATTATTATTATTATTATAAAAGATGCCACAGGGGCTTTTATTGAGGGCAAACGTCTAATGACAAAGATTTGGCTGGGAGGCGTGCAACAAGTTGCGCCCCAACACCTTTCTGAATAATAATACCTAGCCTATGAAACAAAGAACTGCCTAAATTATTGTTTACATCATGACATGCCATACAGTTCTTAAGCCGCTTCAAAAAGACAATAGTGTCATCACTCAACTCCCCCAATGTTGAAAAAGCCAAAACACCGAACTCATAACCAAAAGAGGAACACAAGGTTGCATATTTGTTACGTTTGCGGGTAATGGGCACGATAGCATGACCTGGGTGAAACCTGCGGTTTCCACCTTTAGAGAATGGTGAAACACCAGTGACATCAAAGCACATATCTTTGCCATTTTCCCAGTTGTAGACCATTATATCTGCTTAGGTTTAAGAGGAGTTCGCTCTGTCAGGCATAAGACCAATGGAAACTTCCTTTCTAGCCGCGACATTGGACTTATAGCATAATTTGGAAAACAAATCACGTACCATGTCATGATGGAACTTGCCAACTTCACTCGCTGCAATGTATGGCATGGTCACCAAAATGATCCATCACTCGCTTGTAACAAGAACATGTGCTATCTTCCGTAAAGAGGGGGATACCCAACTTTGTATTGGAGCACTCGAACTGAATTGACGAGATCCCACGACTTGGTTAAGCCCTTGGATTGGGTATGGCTTTGAGGTAATCCCCGTGCATGAGCTTTTCATTTGCATTGCCATAAAATAGAATCGCGTTCGACATTGTGAAAGTGGCGGTATGGTCTTCTTGAAGAGAATCAAAAGTAACGGATCGCCGGGTTGGTGCATAGGCTGTGGGGCGATGTCATTCAGGTTGAACGTAGAAGAAGATAGACCGCACACTTGAATATAATTGTCCAATGCGTTCTGGAAGGGATGACCAAGATCTGTTGTGCGCTGTAGAATGATATGTTGCAGCGGCTGCGTCTGGAAACATGATGCTATATAACAATATTGGATAGTATCGGCCATTGTATAAACACCCAGGCCTCCATCATTGATGGGAAGGGTAGCCAAGCGCTGTTGTAGTAAACCAAAACCCGGACCATCATCCTCAGAATCAAGTAAGCGAGGAATAACAATAAGTGATGATCAAAGCGTTGTTGGGCATGTTGCGGGCGCTGTGGCCTTGTGGTGCGCATCGTGAAGTACAATTTGGATACTCCAGCGCAATTACGAAGAAGCAGTAACTCGCTCTGAGGGTCCTTTAGCTTTTTGACACAATCCATAAGGTGCGTGGTTTTATCAACTCTAGCCAAGATGGAGTCGCTGCATTATTATTATTATTATTATTATTATTATTATTATTAAAAAAAATAAAATAATAATAATAATAAAAAACTATTATTATTATTATAGTTTTGCAAAAAAAAAAAAAAAAATAAATAATAATAATAATAAACCTGGAAGGTAGTGCAAGAACGGGCCCCTAGCTCAGCTGGTCATCCCCGTTCCCCAAAGTTTAATGCGCTCCAGGAGGTCCCAGGTTCGAGTCCCCAATGGCGTAATATTGCAGGAATTAACATGGAAGGTAGTGTTAATTTGCCCCCTTGTGACACAATCTCGCCCCCTCCCGCCGTTTCGGCTCCCCTTGGCAAGGTTTCCCATGAGGCCTGCTGGTAGACTAGCACATCAACATGTTCAATTAATGTAGTAGTATGTCGTTGGAGCTTAGCTTGTTAGGCTTCCAACTAGTTTCATGTAATAATATAAATTATAAAACTGTAGGGTTATTATTATGTATATTATAAAAAAAAAATAAAAAAAAAATAATAATAATAATAAGAACGGGCCCCTAGCTCAGCTGGTCATCCCCGTTCCCCAAAGTTTAATGCGCTCCAGGAGGTCCCAGGTTCGAGTCCCCAATGGCGTGATATTGGGAATTAACATGGAAGGTAGTGTTAGTTTGCCCCCTTGTGACACAATCTCGCCCCCTCCCGCCGTTTCGGCTCCCCCTTGGCAAGGTTTCCCATGAGGCCCGTTGGTAGGCTAGCACCACAACTGTTCAATTAATGTAGTAGTATGTCGTTGGAGCTTAGCTTGTTAGGCTTCCAACTAGTTAATGTAATAATAAAAATGTACAATAATAATAATAATAATAATAATAATAAACATGTTAATAAGAGGGAAAGAATGGATTGAGGAGTGAAAGGAACCCACCAAATTCAAATCAATGTTTGGTCAAAGAAAAACATAATCATAATAATAATAATAATAATAATAATAATAATAATAATAATAATGGCAATTAGTAAAAGACTTCTTTCATAATGGCAATTAGTAAATTTAATATTATATATAATAAAAAATAATAATAATAATAATAATAATAATAATAATAATAATAAAATAATTATTAGGCGAGGTGAGAGAGGCTCAGGCGATTTTCAGGCGATTGAAAGTTTGTAAATGCTTCCCCGGATTTTCCTTAGGTTTTCTCTACAGATTTCCTCCCCCTTCTCCTCCCTCAACTCTCCTTTTTATACTCTTCTGGATGATGCACTTTTCAGATACAGCTTCTTCCATGTTCAAGGCGATTCACGGTTACACTCGGGATCATGCGTCGAACCAGGGCTCGATCTTCATCTGTATCAGCAATCTCTCCAACACCAGCATCCAACCCTTCTGCGTCAACATCTCAGCATGTATCTCAATTCGGATCATCACAAGGAGATAAAATTCCTTGTCCCTTTACGGACTACGATGGCTGCCATGGAGGAGTTTCAGGTCGTGGTTATGCAAAGAGTGCAATCTATCGCCATATCCGTGACATGCACTTCCCCACCGATGATGCCAAAGAGGTGCGGAGAGATCGAATAAGGAACAATGTTGATTGTTACCTAGCATGGGAACGATCTTGAATCTAATGCAGATGTGGTTATGCATTAAGTGCATGCACACCCATGCCTGGAGGAAACCTTGTTGTAATCATCTACCTGGTGACATAATTCCAGGTCCTTACATTGATGGGCAGGCTGCTTTCCTAATCCATGGTGTTGAGAAACCATGTGCTACACCTGGTAGTGATACTCCAGCATCTTGCACTGTAGGAGATCAGGACCCTGCTGGCCTTACTGTGGAAATGCTTAACGTGGTTTTCCAGCGCCACATCACTACCACAGTAAGCATCCCTGCACCATGTAGATTGAATTTCTCTCGAACCTTGAAATGCGCTCTTGACAAGGTCATTGCAAACCCTGATAACTTAGATGCTTGGCTGCAACTTTTACTACTTCCTACATGTACCCTGAACCTCTACATGCCGAAATGTTCTGTGGAGGAACGCTCTGGCAATAGGAAGAAGTTACAGACTGCCGCAATCAATCAAGCTTTGGTACAATGGAGAGAACCCAATGGCTGCCTCATTTTGGCTCAGAACCTACTCAAATCCTCCAAGCCAACTGATAAGCAACGGCAGTCTAGCACGCGCAAGAAGAAGAATGCCAACATCTCAGCCTGCAAGAGAAAGTTAAGTTACGGACATTATACAGCATCCATCCGAATCCTTTCCTCAAACGGCATAGCACCACCTACGCCAGATACTTTGCATGATCTCCAACAGAAGCATCCTCACGCTCCACGCCCTTCCCTGCCTATTGAAGACATCACTGCTCCTGCTGTTAGTGTAGACACCAAAGCAGTTTTGGCTGCCATCAAAAGTTTCCCAAAAGGAACCTCTTGTGGCAGAGATGTCCTTCGAGCCCAGCACTTATTAGATGCCTTGAGTGGCTCAAACGGCAGCCAAGTGGTCGTGAGCTCCTGCCAGTCCCTTACGAGGCATAGTAAACATGTTGCTTTTCGGGTAATTGTCCATCATCCCCGGGGAATACATCGCAAGTGCTCCGTGACTCCACTTCTCAAACCAGATGGTGGGATAAGGCCAATTGCTGTTGGCACTATCTTGCGTAGATTATGTTCAAAACTGGCGGCTACTGCAGTGTGTAAAGACCTGACTTCTTACTTGGGCAACCACCAATTTGGGGTCGGCATCCCTTGTGGCGTGGAAGGAATAATGCATCCGCAAATAAGCTATTGGAGCTGAACAGACCTTTGTGACACTGGACAATGATGCTTATTGACTTCCGTAATGCATTTAATCTAGTGGACAGATCCACATTGATTCGTGAGGTAAGAGCACACTGTCCAAGTATATCTCGATGGGTGGAATTCTCGCTATTCCAAACCATCCGAGCTTTACTACAACGATGCAATCCTCTCCTGCACTCAAGGCGTGCAACAAGGAGACCCTCTTGGTCCCTTACTCTTTGCGCCTAACTTTACATCCCCTTGTCACGAAATTGCTACCAATTGCACCTTAGACCTTCACGCCCGGTACCTTGACGATGGTACCATTGCGGGCGATACAATGGAGGTGGCCAAAGCGTTACGCATTATAAAGACAAGGTCCTAAGAGAGGACTATATCGAACATTGGCAAGACCGAGATTTTACGCCAACACGACCCACGCCTGCGGTCAAGAACATGTATTTCCTGAGGAATTGGCAGGCCATGTGATGGTGTGAAACTTTTAGGGGGCTGTTAGCTTAGATGCACAATTTTTGTAACGCTGTCATACAAGCGGGGTTACCAAAACTATACTGACTTATGGAGAAAGTTCAACAAGCTCAGGGACCCTCAAAGCGAACTCCTTCTACTGCGTAATCGCCTTTGGAGTATCAAACTGTATTTCTCCCTGCGTACCACTAGTCCTATGTTCTTGCAGGATGCTTAGATCTTTACGACACTCATCTAATCCAATATCTACAGCGACTTGTAGTTGGTGACGGGCTGGTTTTGGCCAAACTCAACGCGGCTTGCCACTCTACCAATTAAAGAGGGCGGTCTTGGTATCTACACAATGGCTGATACAAGCAAGTATTGTTACTTGGCTTCGTGTGCGCAAACCAGGGTTCTGCAAGACACAATCCTAGGCAGTACCTTACCGCCTGAGTCGAGTCCACGATACGAACATGCTCTTCGGACTTTCCCGAGGCTTGTAGGTTAACATCCTTACGCATCAACGACAACTGCCCCACAATACATGAAGTCCATGGCGGTAATATACTTTGGCGCGATAAAGGAAATGATACCTACAGATTTGCTCTAAGCGACCGTGAAGCTTTCATGTGGCAATGTAATGAACGGAGCATGCAATGGACTTTTTGAAGGCCATTCCTATCAGTGGTTTGAATCAAGCAGTTGGACCACGACAATTTAGCTCCGTTCTCAAATACAGGCTAGCCATTCCCTTTTTTGCTGAGGAATGTAACTGTATCATTTGCGACAGGCCAATGGATATCTCGCTGATCATGCCCTCCATTGTGCCCGGCCGAGGTCGACGAGAAATTTAGACACGACATGGCCCGCGACCTGTTTGCGGAACATATGCTACAAAGCCGGTGTAGCGCGCGGAAAGAGGTCTCATTGGGTTTTTTAACAAACAGTGCAAGTGGTAGGAAGCCTGCCGACATTCTAGTCTACAACTGGGAAGCTGGAAGGGACGTTTGTTTTGATGTTACCGGCGTTTCACCACTTACAACTGCCAGAACTCGTAGTTCCACTACAGGGCAAGCCATCAAGGTTGTTGTGACACGAAAGCGCAACAAATATTTGGAGCTCTGTGAGTCACATGGTTATAGTTTCAACGTGCTAGCTTTCTCCACCTTGGGTGAGTTGGGAGAAGATACAATTACTTTTCTCAAAAGGTTACGTAACTGCCTTGCTAGCCAAGATGCCAACTATAACATAGGAAGCTCTCTGTTTCATAGGCTAGGCATTGTCATCCAGAAAGGTGTAGGGGCCCAGATTGTTGCTCGGTTACCCCCTACCGACGACTCACCAGTTGACATGTAATAATAATAATTAAAGCCTTACGGCGTCCTTTCATAATAATAATAATAATAATAATAATAATAATAACGGGCCCCTAGCTCAGCTGGTCATCCCCGTTCCCCAAAGTTTAATGCACTCCCGGGAGGTCCTGTGTTCGAGTCCCCAATGGCGTAATATTGCAGGAATTAACATGGAAGGTAGTGTTAATTTGCCCCCCTTGTGACACAATCTCGCCCCCCTCCCGCCGTTTCGGCTCCCCTTGGCAAGGTTCCCATGAGGCCCTATCTGGTAGACTAGCACATCAACCTGTTCAATTAATATAATAGTATGTCGTTGGAGCTTAGCTTGTTAGGCTTCCAACTAGTTTCATGTAATAATATTAAATAATTATTCAAATCATTATTTTTATAATAATAATAATAATAATAATAAAGGTCAGTTCTTCAATACCGATTATGCATCCCCTTGTTTACTATGGACAGTCAATGCACAAGTTGTAGTCGTGCCATGGATATTTACGGAGACCACGCGTTGCATTGTGCCAAGAATGTCGGCCCCAAATTTCGCGATGACTTGGTAAGGGATGCTTTAGCAGACATTTGTTATTTGGCAAGTGTTGCTGCTCGCAAGGAGGTACCCATGGCCTTTTTATCCGAGAATGCCACGGCTATGAAACCCGCAGACATACTCGTATACAATTGGATAAACGGTCGTGATGTGTGTTTTGATGTTCACGGGGTTTCTCCTTCACAACCGCCTAGACTAGCAACTTCACTCCAGTCATGCTATTTCTATGGCCATTACTCACAAGCGTAATAAATATTTGGACAAGTGTTCGACACATGGTTATGAGTTTGGCGTTCTAGCTTTCACAACCCTAGGTGAATTAGGCGAAGACACATGTGCTTTCTTAACAAGGTTGAAGAATTGTCTCGCCAACCAAGATGCAAATTGCAAAATTGGAGGTTCTCTTTTCCATAGATTAGGTATTATTATTCAAAAAGGTGTAGGTGCTTGACTTGTTGCTAGGCTACACCTTTCTTAGATATGTAATAGACCTATTTTGTATAATAATAATAATAAGTTTTATAATAAAATAATAATAATAATAATAATAATAATAATAATAATAATAATAATAATAATAATAAAAGCCTTTGCGACGCCTTTTTCATAAAAAAAAAAATAATAAAAATAATAATAGTAATAATAAGCTAGTCTACTTATAGTCTAAACATTGGATTTCGACAATTCTATTCAAAATAGCCTAATACCAAATTAATCTAAATTATTTCATAATGGTCTATGCTTGAAGTAGCTTTCTCCATGAACCTTAGTTACAAAATCTAGCACACCATAGAAATGAATTTCTCAAAACCCATAAAATAAATTACAAGAGAAAAATAATAATAAACCGATATCACCGTTATCACCCGGCAAATGATCGTCTTCCTCTCTTGTTGTATCTCCTCCCTCAACCTTCACGGTTGTGCAACCCCACCAAATGCAAAATCTCACTCCTCCTTACTTAAATCATTATGTTGACATTATTATTCCATTCCAAGAGATCCTCCAAATAATACCCCATCAATCCATGATATTCATGCCTTAAAATATATTATAATGATCAATCAGTGCCACACAAGGGGGGTAATATCTCATGTTTTACTGCCATAAATTAGTGCCATGCAAATTATATTCTCTCTTTAAATCACCCATAATAGTCTCTTGCAATGGAATCTCCACCATGCAACCAATTAAGTCCACTTTCCAAATTAAACTAACCAACTAGGGTAATATATTTTCATTCTTTCCAAATATATGAGACTCGGTTGCATGTGGTCGATCTGTCAAATGATTCTTTTGTCGCCACTTGCTCTAAAACATTCCTTCCCAGTGACTCTTTAGTATACAATATCTTTGAATTTATTGATTAAAATATATCCTTCCTACAAAATCAAATACAAGATGAGATTCTACTGGCCTTAAATTCATCCCAAGTAAGTAGCATATCGATGTCCGTGAGCCGATGAAGTGGTGCTTTTTTTGCCGCAGAATGCGTATTTATTTGTCTGTTTATTTTTTGGATGACCGGATTTGCTCGTACTTTCTACAAAAGCACTAAAATAATATTATTAGCAAAATAATGAAGCCTAGCTAATGTAATTATGGGTACAATTGTGTCGCACTCACGTGCTTATCAAACTCCCCACACTTACATTTTGCTAGTCCTCGAGCAAAACGAGAAAATTGACCCGCTAAGCAGTGGTCATAAAATGATAAGAAAAAGAATAGACTCGCTCAATAGTGGTCATCTTTTTTTATATATATATATTTTTTTTTTAAGACCCGCTCTGATTTTGGTCATAATATGATAAGAAAATACAGAAATAGACCCGCTCAACAGCTGGTCATAAGAAGATGATAAGAAAATATCTCATGTTTTACTGCCATAAATTAGTGCCATGCAAATTATATTCTCTCTTTAAATCACCCATAATAGTCTCTTGCAATGGAATCTCCACCATGCAACCAATTAAGTCCACTTTCCAAATTAAACTAACCAACTAGGGTAATATATTTTCATTCTTTCCAAATATATGAGACTCAGTTGCATGTGGTCGATCTGCCAAATGATTCTTTTGTCGCCACTTGCTCTAAAACATTCCTTCCCGTGACTCTTTTAGTATACAATATCTTTGAATTTATTGATTAAAATATATCCTTCCCGCACCGTCAAATACAAGATGAGATTCTCTGACCTTAAATTCATCCCAAGTAAGCCGCATATCCGATGTGCCGTGAGCCGATAGTGGTGCTTTTGCAGCAGAGATGCGTATTTATTTGTACATTTATTTTTGGATGATAGGATTTGCTCGTACTTTCTACAAAAGCACTAAAATAATATTATTAGCAAAATAATGAAGCCTAGCTAATGTAATTATGGGTACAATTGTGTCGCACTCACGTGCTTATCAAACTCCCCCACACTTACATTTTGCTAGTCCTCGAGCAAAACAGAAAATTGACCCGCTAAACAGATGGTCATAAAATGATAAGAAAAAGAATAGACCCGCTCAATAGCTGGTCATCTTTTTTATATATATATTTTTTTAAGACCCGCTCTGACAATTTGGTCATAATATGATAAGAAAATACGTAAGAAATAGACCCGCTCAACTTAAATTGGTCATAAGAACAATACAATAGACCCGCTCAACACTAAAATAATGGTCATAAGAACAATACAATAGACCCGCTCAACAGCTGGTCATAATTATTATTTTTTTAAATAAATTTTTATTATTTTTTATTTATTTTTTTAGACCCGCTCAACAGCTGGTCATAATATACCTACAAACCTACAATAGACCCGCTCAACAGCTGGTCATCAATTGCAAGAAAATTTCTGAAAAATAAAAGCAAAAAGTTAACCACTCCCCCACACTTCAACTTTACATTGTCCTCAATGTAATTGAGTCATCCAACATAAAAATTAAGATGGAAAATTCATAATATGCGAAAATAAGTAAATAAAAATAAAATAAAATAATAAAAATACCTACTGGAATATACATAAAGGATCCCCATAAACTAACAACCTGAAAATTTGGGGATCAACCCAAAATACAAGATATATACAACCGATGACAACCTCAAATCCTCGTTGAAGCAATGTAAAGATATAGAGATTATCAAAAGGAAAGAGCTACCCCAAACCTGGTTTTGCAAAGGATTTATCGTCAGTAACAAGAATTACCGACTCAAGTGGTTCACTAGGGATGGGAACTGAGACGATCTGGGAGTCATGCACAGGCAAAAAGAAGTCACGAGATGCAAAATAATCTAGTAATATTGGGGAAGCACGCAGTTCTAATCCAAAATTATGAATCTTCCGAAAAGTTGTGCTAATAATTCTAGGTGTATTAACTTCTCCACTAGGTTTGCAAACCTGTACTAAATCATCATCATAAACATCATCAACCTGGGAATCAATAGGAATATCACGGTAAAGATGATTAAAAGAAACCTTATAGATAGAGTGTAATGTCTCTAAGTCGTTAGACTTTACGGTCTCTTCGGAATTAACACATTCTTCATAAGCATCATTGTTATAGCAACGATATGTCACACCGTCTAAAAGAATGGTGTCCTCAATCCTAAGCTCATCCTTTTGAATAGGCGAGAGATCATTAACACGATCGAGTTGGACTAAATACACCACTTTCACTTGGTATGACAATGTCTTTATTCCTATGATCACAACTATCAAGTTCATCATCGTTATCCATACACATTGATTTATTAGTTAAAGCGATTTCATCATAAATATCAACAGTATTAGAAAAATTAGAACTTGTCTCTCGGTAAGACCCACAATCTTTACCTGACTGCGTTAGTTGAGCAATTGATAAAGCATTTTGTTCGGCAAGTTCGGCTATATGAGCATGGGATTTACTAAGCTCGGCAAAAAATAACTCATTAGCTTTAGTACGTTCAAGCAATGTCAATATTGAGGCGTTCTAGCAAAGATAGTTGTGATGCGAGATGGGTCACGGTAAGATTGATCATCTCTCATCATCGTGACTCATATGTGTGTGAATAATAAGCTGGAATCGATATAATTTGTCTCATAACTGGGTAAGGTTGGTAATGATCATAACCTTCAAAAGGTCGGAAATATCATACATATGAGAATAATTCCAATCATTATTTACACACTCGGGAGTTCTTGATAATGAGAAGGTGCATACGCATACTCCTCATGTGAAATATCGAGATGACTCTCTCTGTCTCAACTCTTTTGGTAAGATTCCAAAAGCTATAAAAGAAGTCAACTCATTTGGAAACCATTATACAAAGTAATTCTCAATAACTCACCTTGCAAAAGCTTTGCGAGAATATCAAGTACTTACTTTAGGCCGTTGTTGATTCCAATCGTCGCTCTTCAGACAAAAGTACTTGAGAAAAATTAAATAAGCTACGTAAAAAGAACTAAAAGAAAATATAAAAATAAAAGTAAAAATAAGTTATGTACAAAAGAAAAATAATAACTATGTACAGAACAAAATGAATAAAAATAAATAACTTTATATACAAAATCAAAATACTAATTACAATATTCCACAATAAGCTCCCCGGCAGTGGTAAAATTTGATAGGATCGGGAGATGCCTATATAATAAACCGCAATCGCACGGTGTCTAACTAGTAAACAGAGGCAAATACGGGTCGTTCCCACGAGGAGCGGTGGGAAATAGTATAATCAATATTTCTAATAAAACTAACTTGAGATATGATGTTTTTGGGATTTTTAGAATTAAGGATTTAAAATGAACGAAAAGAAAGGAAAAATAATAATTAAATGCAATGAGAAGAAGTCATTAACCAGGGGTTTATGGATTCACTACTATTTCTAATTGAGTACCGAAAAATTGAATTCCAAATATGAGTTTATTTCTTTGTTCAATTGCAACACCTATTATTAAAATAACTTTCGATAATAAACTTCGCATCTCCTAAGTATAACCCATCGAGTTTCCTAAGCATGGACTATCAAATTATAATGACAAGAAGATTATTGAAAAAATAATTATCGGTTCACAATCACTATTTGCGTCGTCTAAGCATAACCCATCAAATGATTTAACCTAAGCATGGATTATCAAATACTATAACAAATAAAATTGGAACACGAAATACATTTATGCATTTAGGCTTTTACTTCGTACAAAGCCGGTGGAACAATAACAAATATTATTTATAAAATCAATAAATCATAAACATTGGATTTCGAACAATTCTATTCAAAATAGCCTAATACCAAATTAATCTAAATTATTTCATAATGGTCTATGCTTGAAGTAGCTTTCTCCATGAACCTTAGTTACAAAATCTAGCACACCATAGAAATGAATTTCTCAAAACCCATAAAATAAATTACAAGAGAAAATAATAATAAACCGATATCACCGTTATCACCCCGGCAAATGATCGTCTTCCTCTCTTGTTGTATCTCCTCCTCAACCTTCACGGTTGTGCAACCCCCACCAAATGCAAAATCTCACTCCTCCTTACTTAAATCATTATGTTGACATTATTATTCCATTCCAAGAGATCCTCCAAATAATACCCCATCAATCCATGATATTCATGCCTTAAAATATATTCTAATGATCAATCGATTGCCACACAAGGGGGAAAATATCTCATGTTTCTTGCCATAAATTAGTGCCATGCAAATTATATTCTCTCTTTAAATCACCCATAATAGTCTCTTGCAAGGGAATCTCCACCATTCAACCAATTAAGTCCACTTTCCAAATTAAACTAACCAACTAGGGTAATATATTTTCATTCTTTCCAAATATATGAGACTCGGTTGCATGTGGTCGATCTGCCAAATGATTCTTTTGTCGCCACTTGCTCTAAAACATTCCTTCCAGACAACTCTTTAGTATACAATATCTTTGAATTTATTGATTAAAATATATCCTTCTGCAACCGTCAAATACAAGATGAGATTCTGACCTTAAATTCATCCCAAGTAAGCCGCATATCGATGTGCGGTGAGCCGATAGTGGTGCTTTGCATGAATGCGTATTTATTTGTCTGTTTATTTTTGGATGACCGGATTTGCTTGTACTTTCTACAAAAGCACTAAAATAATATTATTAGCAAAATAATGAAGCCTAGCTAATGTAATTATGGGTACAATTGTATTAGCACTCCCGTGCTTATCAAACTCCCCACACTTACATTTTGCTAGTCCTCGAGCAAAATAGAAAATTGACCCTTCAAGCACTAGTCCTAAACGGGTGTATAACCAAGTGCTGCACAAGGAGTTGTAAAAGGTTTAGAGGCAAGTGCTACACACAAGGCACTCAACAAGGTATATAGATCCAAGAGCTGCATAAGGAGTTGTATGTTCTTAAACTATGTTTATGGGTTTCATAGTTGGTGTTGGATTATGTCATTTTATGGATCGGATTATATGTTCTTAAACTATTGTATGGTTTGTAGATGGTTAGTTTTATGGATTATGAATGGTTTCTTAGTTATTTTTATGAATTTAACGATGATTTGCAACCGACCGAAATGTTACATATTGAAGCTGTTGAATTTTGTTGCACAATCGGAAGTGTGCGTAAACTATATTTATGAATACTTTATATTCGGAAGTTTGATATACAATATAAACCTCCGAATATAGTAGTGCTCATTTGGGAGCCAACACATATTCGGAAGTCAAATGAGTTACTTGGTCTTCCGATTATGATTAGTACAAAACTCAAAATTTTGAGTTTTTTTCCAAAATCTGATTTTTGGGCCACTTTATATTCGGAGGTTGGAGTAACAATATGAACCTCTGAATATAGTAGTACCAAGGCTCTATATGCCAAGGCTCATGGTGGTTCCAAAGCTCTATATGCAAAGGCTCATGGTGGTTCTCATTTGGGAGCCAACACATATTCGGAAGTCAAATGAGTTACTTGGTCTTCCGATTATGACTAGTACAAAACTCAAAATTTTGAGTTTTTTTCCAAAATATGATTTTTGGGCCACTTTATATTCGGAGGTTCGAGTAACAATATAAACCTCCGAATATAGTAATGCCAAGGCTCTATATGCCAAGGCTCATGGAGGTTCCAAAACTCTATATGCCAAGGATCATGGTGGTTCTCATTTGGGAGCCAACACATATTCGGAAGTCAAATGAGTTACTTGGTCTTCCGAATATGACTAGTAAAAAACTCAAAATTAATTTTGAGTTTTTTTCCAAAATCTGATTTTTGGGCCACTTTATATTCGGAGGTTCGAGTAACAATATAAACCTCCGAATATAGTAGTGCCAAGGCTCTATATGCCAAGGCTCATGGAGGTTCCAAAGCTCTATATGTCAAGGCTCATGGTCGTTCTCATCTGGGAGCCAACACATATTCGGAAGTCAAATGAGTTACTTGGTCTTCCGATTATGACTAGTACAAAACTCAAAATTTCGAGTTTTTTTCCAAAATATGATTTTTGGGCCACTTTATATTCGGAGGTTCGAGTAACAATATAAACCTCCGAATATAGTGGTGGTTCATGGTGGTTCTTCCTTCTTCTTCTTTACAACTCAAAAACTCAATTAAAAAAAATTCAAAAAGATGTAATGTTGTACCCGATTGAAATTCGGAAGCGAATTGGTCTTCTTAGCTACCGATTATTGAAGGGTAGTTTGGCCATTACGAATTACGCGAGTTAAGGGTTGCCTTCAATTTAGGTTTGGGTGACCCTATTTTTTCTTATTAGTGGCCGCTAATTCCTTTTGAGTGGCCCCTAAAAATGCTAGGATATTTATTACAACAAACATAGAAAACTTTAAAGAACAGTTTTTAAACATATTTATAAAGAAGATTCGTAAAACGCCATAAAAAATCCTGGCGTCATTAGGGGCTACCCTGAAAGATTAGGGGCGACACAAAAAGACAAAAAAGGTCACCCAAAACTAAAATAAAGCTACCCTTTATCTCCGTTTTTTCGAAATGGCAGTTTTACCCTCCATAATCGGTAAATAAAACTACAATCGGTAGTTTAATTTGGTATGCCTCCTTCTTTTTTCTACGAACCCCATAATCGGTAGTTATTCCATAATTGGTAGTGTTGGTGTAGCCCCAAATTCATATTTTTCAAAAACCAATGGAATTTTGAATTTCTCTGCCTTCACAATTGGTAGTTTCGTGATGTTTTTTATCTACCGAGGTGTACAATCGGTAGTCTGGTGATGTTAATTATCTACTGATTTTGCTAATAGCCCCAAATTCAAGATTTTCAAAAACCAATGGAATTTTGAGTTTCTCTACTTTCACAATCGGTAGTTTCGTGATGTTTATTTTCTACCGATTGTACAATCGGTAGTCCGGCGATGTTCATTTATCTACTGATTGTGATAGTTGCCCTAAATTCGAAACTTTCAAAAACCAATGGAATTTTGAATTTCTCTATGCACAATCGGTAGTTTCGTGAAGTTTTTTATCCACCGATTGTCCAATCGGTAGTTTCTTGATGTTCGTTATCTCTGGAGTTGTGGTAGTAGCCCTAAATTCGAAATTTTAAAAAACCAATGGAATTTTGAATTTCTCTACTTTGACAATCGGTAGTTTCGTGATGTTTATTATCTACCGATTGTACAATCGGTAGTCTGGTGATGTTAATTATCTACTGATTTTGCTAATAGCCCCAAATTCGAAAGTTTCAAAAACCAATGGAATTTTGAGTTTCTCTACTTTCACAATCGGTAGTTCCGTGATGTTTATTTTCTCACAGGTTGTACAATCGGTGAGTCTGGCGATGTTCATTTATCTACTGATTGTGGTAGTTGCCCTAAATTCGAAATTTTCAAAAACCAATGGAATTTTGAATGTCTCTATTTGCACAATCGGTATTTTCGTGAAGTTTTTTATCTACCGATTGTCCAATCGGTAGTTTCTTGATGTTCATTATCTACGATTGTGGTAGTAGCCCTAAATTGAAATTTTCAAAACCAATGGAATTTTGAATTTTCTACTTGACAATCGGTAGTTTCGTGATGTTTATTATCTCTGAGTTGTACAATCGGTAGTGCAGTGATGTTCATTTATCTGGGTGTGGTAGTTGTCCCAAATTCGAAATTTTCAAAAACCAATGGAATTATGAATTTCTCTATTTGCACTGATCGGTAGTTTCGTGATGTTTATTATATCTATCGTGATATTATTTATCTATCGATTGTGGTAGTAGTCCCAAATTCAAAATTTTCAAAACCAATGGAATTTTGGATTTCTCAAAGAAGAGAAGAATATAGTCACAATCGGTAGATAAAAAAAATACCAAACTACCGATTATAAAGGGACATATAAGTATTTTCAACCTATTTTGTCTTATTCAATCGCCCTAATTCTTTCAGGGTCGCCCCTAATGACGCTAGGTAAAAAATTCACTCAAAACAGTCCACTCCAAGTCAAAGTCATAAAAAAATCGAAATACACTGTGTTGCAAATATCTCCTGATCGAACCCTGATTTTTGTACTGTGTTTTGGGACCGGGGATGGTTCACTACGACGCTGTCTTCATGACTTTGACTTGGAGTGGACTGTTTTGAGTGAATTTTTTATGGTGTTTTACGAAACTTCTTCATAAACCTGGCGAGATTGGGGTATACCCAATAAGACAACAATAGGATCATTTTGAAGTAAAAGAGGTCACCCCTTAACCATATATTTTCTAAATGTCTAATATACCCTTGTTTAATTAACACTAAAAATCTGATTAGGTTAATATATTGAGTTTAGATTAAAACTTTTCAAATTATGAATTTGAGTAATGAAATTTTTGAACTTTGCGAAGTTTTTTGATGAAAAAAATTTGTTTTGAAAAAATCTTTTGGAACGGAAATGAAAGCACGCTACCCAACACTTCTAAAGAGGGGATCGCAAAGCTGTTGTATGAAATAATACTCAAAATTAGATAAAAAATCAACACTTTCAGTTACGAAAGTATGAAAAGTCGGCAAGGTCGACGAATGAAGATCATCTGAGCTTTATTTTTTTAACACACGGGGAGACGACAGGACAAAATTTACTAGTCGGCGAGGTCATCAAAAAAGAAAACTACACTTTTTGTTGAGAAAAATGTATTAGTCGGCAAGGTATTCAAAAAGTACTCTGTAATTTGTTAAAAAAAATTAGTAGTCGGCAAGGTCTTCAAAATATACCTGCCAATTTGTTGAAAAATTTGTTAGTTAAGCAAGATCTTCCAAAAATACCTATCGGCTATTGAAAAAATTTATAGTCGCCATGGCTATTATGAAAAGTCGGCAAGATATGCATGTTACGACCTTAGACCAAAAACACGAAATCACAATTTTGATTTTTAACCTAATATAACAATCAAATCACACAACACAATGATGGGTTTGAGTTTAAACATCACTTATAGTCTTCTTTTTCAGGTAGAGTTAACAATTTTTTGGAAAATCAAAGTTGAAGATTTTTATATGGCTTTGGTTGTTGGAAGATGCAGATGAAAAAGGAGAAGAGAAGATTAAGAATTTTTTAATTTTAAAATTAATGAAATTAAGAAATGAATTTATTTTTAAAATTTAATTAGTTCAACAATATTAAAGTAAATTACCATTTTATGAAAATGCCGATTAAGTCCCTTAAAATTGGGTATCCCCAATCACGTCAGGTTTATAAATATGCTTAAAAACAGTTCTTTAAAGTTTTCTATGTTTTCTATGTGTATTTCAGTGTTATAGACTAATAATAACCCAAGTGACCCCACAAACTCAACAGAAATACAATTTCTCTAGTTTCACTTTCAACGATGTCAGCAGTCAAGTCAAAATTTCGTTTCACATGACTGCAGTTATGCAGTTATCAGGCTTTTTGCCCTTTAACTCAACTATCAAATTTGTACTCATATCGTTCAGACTCCAGACCGCTTTTACAGTACATTCATTCTCACAAATGGACAATAACACTCCAACCCCGATAAACAAACAAACCCCAATAGACACTATTTCTCCTTCATTCCAACTATAACAAGGACCGTCTAACCATGATTTGCATCTATCGTGGCGCCTGATCTGGCCTTGCGAATTTCGGTTAGCATAGATGGTCACCAATATCAACTGCGTACTGTTAAGGCCTTCCAGGTACCGCAAGAGAATGATTTTCCAAGCATAACATAGATGTCAACCAAATAGGCAGGAGGAAAATTGTTGGTGCAGCAGCAGCTCGAAAATTAACAAGGGAAAAATCTTTGTAGTAGCACTAGCTGGTACTTGAGATTATGCATTTGAAATGATGCAGCAGATTGACTATGAGATGGGTAAAATCAAGTTTCCTTTCCTCAATCAAGTACTTGAGAATTTTAAAACTCCCTCCAGCACTCCAGAAGTAGTAGGTGCAGTTGGATAGAAGAAATAAAGCATAAGTGAGCAGCTGGTGAAACCTCAAATGTTGCTGAACCATATAAACTATAAGAAGGAGAGTTGCAAACTGAGCTCAACAACATCTCAGTAAACACCAACATTCACAAGAAGCACCGAGCTAGTCATTCAAATTCTAATTCTAACAGTAATATATTGCAGAAATAGGTGATGCAATAGCTAAAATGGCACATGAGAAGCAGGAGAAGCAGTTGATGACATAACATGAATAGTGTTATGTACTGAGATGTACAATAACAAGGATTATTTGGATCGAGACTTACGCTGATGAACAAATTGATACAAAAACTCTGACTATAAATCAAACACTGTCTTACCCCTGTAAGAACAGCCTCTCTTTCTATTTCATTTCTTTCATTCATGAGCTTCTCAATACAGACTCAATGAGCTTATAAAGCCATCCCTCCCAAACCTAGCACCTAACGGCTAACAAAGCTCCAGGTGGTTACATCACAACCCACCGTTATAACTGAAATTAACCTACTAATTACATAATTAAGCTCTAATTAATTCAATCTACTACTAATAATATTAATCAATACTAAATACCGGCAGAAGACACGATAAGGGACACCCCCCTCCTTTTGGCTAGGTACATGACAAATAGTTGGTGGATATGTAAGAAGCAATAAGTTTCGCAGTCAGTGGGTGTTGAACTTGCAGTTTGTGTAGTAATATAGATAAAGCATTACGGCAACTGGTGTTGCAGTAGAACCATGTCTTCCAGAGAAAAAAAAAACAGTTCATTCCTTGAGTTACCCGGGGAAGATATTGAGAAATGCTGAGGCCAGCTTCAGGAGAAGAAGAAAAAGAAGAAGAAAAGAAAGAAGAGAAGAAGAGAGAAGAGAGACTTTACTAACAGGTGAAAGCTTCTCAAGACTATAAACTACCTCAGGAGAACTTTCACTTGCAGGCTTCAATTCAGTCATCCCACCAAGATTGGAGGACATGTGCCTGGTTAAATCTACACATGGAGTTGACAAAGAGCTCTCCAAATTACACACTATGATCACCAGTTTCAGGCTGGGTTGTCCAAGATACTTTGTTTACAACTGAGGTATTGGCATTGTACATCAGATCCATGCTTGTAGAAATAGGAACATCAGTTTTGGAACCAGCCTCGAAACTGTGATAGATGTTCTCATGAGTTTCATCAGAAGGAGCTGCTTGACCAGCAAAGACGGTTTGTGTGGACTAGTAAACATCACAAGATTCACAACTATGTAGCTAGAAACAGCTTAAATATGTCGAAACATATCCATCTTGTTGACCCTCAGTTCAGCTGCTTGGACATGGTTTTTCGTGCGCGTAACAGTAAATTAGTTTGAAAATCTACAAAATTTCAGGGGAGTTGAGTTGACATTTTTGAGTTTCGAGCAGAGATTTTCACATATATTATAGGGTCCCGAGAAAAGGTACAAAAGATTTTCGAATACTACTCCATTTTGTTTTACTTGTGGAGTTATGAATACCTCACATTTGAGATGGTAAACTGTATGCTTGTCGTGTTTGAATGCAAAATTGAATGACTTGCACTCTTGCACCTATCATCAAAACTGTTTCTGCTGCCTGCAGAAACCCATGCAGTGACAGGTTCCCTCAAAAGTGGCCATCAGAAATTGGGAACGTAAACTGTTATGAGAACCCCTAAAGCTAGCATCTTTATAGAGTCAAGGTATGTCTTGTCCATTTGTGAAACCATATATTGCCTGCTTGCCCTGTTATTTGTATTGTCTTCCAAGGAACTTACTTCTTGCTGCCTTTCAGGACCTCTTTTTGCTGTATATGAGAATGATAAAGCTGATAACGTGTCACTTCCAGTTCCAGCATTACTGAGGTATGAATATGTACATGAAAGAACCACCATTTCGACTACTACTGGTACCTCCTAGATGTATTAGAAACAGTTGAACCCGCAAATACAGAATCTGTCAAATGGTTTGAAGCAGGGACAGAGGCTGGAAATGGTGGGTCACGGGCTGGTGGAGGGTCAACTCCTACACTAGGAGCAACAAGAATGAAGCTTAGCCACTCAGACTTGCTCAGAAACGATTAGCTACTTTAGTGCAATTAGACATAGCATTTGTAAGTTATAGCTATAAAAACAAAAAAAGCTTCTGAAAGCTTGATATTACCTCAAGCTTGTGAGTTTCTCTTGTGCACCATGCTATTTACTCGGTTCCGTTTGGAGATCAATTCCTCCTTGTGTTCAGCATCTCTTTTAAGTCTTCTCTCACGTTCGTCATTTTCCCTATTTGCTCGACGTTCGTCTTGTTGTCTTTCTTTTTTCTGCTTTTTCATCTTTAATGGCCTGTTTTTCACTTTCCTTGGCTTCTATAAAACCCTTTATCTCCTGATCAATGCGTGCTTCCATTGCAGTCACCAGTAGTGGATGGGCATCTTCAACAAGAGCTCGTAATGACTTTAGGTGAGACTCAACTTCATCAATATGCACTTTAGGGTACAGTTTGGTAATCCCCTCAGGCCCAATGTGTTTCACTAGTCACCAATGTGTACTTTATTCAATAACCAATTTAGAAAAATATTTTATTTAATAACGAATTCAGAAAGAAAAAAATAAAGGAAAACAAAAGCAAAAAGAAACATAATCAACTTACTAATAATGTATCCTCCTGTAGCACCTGTAGGATCGCTAGCTATTGCAGCTTGCATTGCTTTCAGAAAGATAAGAGCATATGCTTCATCTACGAGGTTGCCACTCTCAATTGATTCATCTTCCGTGCAGCTTATTATATCATCATCGGATGCAGGTACACAGGAAAATCCACTTAGCACTTGATATCCTCCATCCTCACCACTTCCGGTACATACATATCCCACTCTACCAGTTTCACTCAAGAGATTGGAACGAATACCATTAGACTCTTTTATGTCAGTGATTGGGAAACAGTTTTTCCGATCCGCATAGTACATGGTTGGACTAGCAATTTCACCTTTATTCTTAACCTAAGCATAGTAATCATATATATTTATCATCACATTACATATATAAGAAAAGTAAATTGTGATAATTTACAAAAATGAATGAAAAAACTTACAGCATATTTTCCATATATGATGCCACAGTCCTCTTTGCTCATATCATATGTCGGTTCAAGCCCCAATTTAATTAACTGTTTCTCGGTGAATTTATGCTTGTTAAGAATCTCTTGAGTTTCTCTGGCACATTCTTCAGGGCCCCATCCTTCACTTAGGATCTGCACAATAATTTTAGTTTTTATTTTCATTGCACATTTACTAGATTCCTTGCAACAAGATTCCAGGTTCCAAATGAACCTCGTGTTGAAATTATAGCCCTTCAATTATCATTGCTCAAACCTAAACATGATATACACTTTCCATATGCTAAAATCAGATTCAATCCTAGTATTGACATACTCAGCACCATATAGAATAGTAACTATTACTCATCAGAACAGTACATACTCTTTACAAACAATTCTAGGAATACTCCCAACTTGCAGATAACATTACCACGAAATAGAAATAGGTAGATCACTTATTAGGTTTAAACCAGCTACTACTTCCATATCTTCACACTTAAATTGATGGGTAAAACATAATTCTCTTCATGTATGAGGCTAGAATAAAATCCTAGTCATGCTTGCCACATGTCTCTCAAATCCATCATGAGTAAGAGAGACACTTCATAGCTACATATGAGCTCATGGAAATCTTTAACTTTATATAGCATTAACCTTGAGTTATTCTAGCATTACCTATGAATAAGATAACATACATGATTTGAACATTGAATCATAAAACGTCCAGATTATAACAAAACATTTTAACCGAAACTAAACATGCATTGGCTTATACTGATGGAAACTTGTTATGCAAAACATAAAATGCTAACACCCTAGTGCTAAAATTTGATAAGATGCAAGTCAGAAGTTCTCAGATGGGGAATACCTTTGGCTCCACCTTTTTGATAACATGATTATACCAAATGTTACAGCCAGATACAGCTGCTATCGTGTCGTCGGCCAATTCTAACAACTTATCTGCATCTAACTGGACTTCTCGGTTTGTGGTGAGGCTAGTGATCTTCCCATCAGCAGCAAAATTCAATCCAGACTTATTATTGATAGCCATTATGGTTGTTCCACGAAAAGCCTGCATCCAAGTAAAAATATAAGCAAACATAGAAATCCACTGGTGATCAAAATGCAAAGAGGTTGAAGAATATAACATAAGCATACAAGATAAAAAACTTTGAGAGGTATCTTTTTAGCATCCTCTCCATCTTGAACAATTGGAGCTTTTAGGTTATCCTTCTCGGAACCACCAGATTTGTGGTTTTCTTCTTCTGCACCTGTAGAACGATACAAACTTTCTTACAATTTCCGACTTATAACAGCATTTTAACTTTAAATCACAGAAAAGCTTTCCAGAATTACCTCTCCGTTCTTGATCTCCACTCAGCATTGAGCACTCTTTACTGTTAAAGAATTGCTGGACTGCAATGGATACAGGAATGATCAATTAGCATGACATTACGAATAAATAAACAAAATAGAAACAAGAAATTAAGATTGATTTTACACCTTCATTTCCAGAATTATCTAGTTTATATGAGAAAGTGCATTCTTTAACATCAAATGTCCGTGAGAACACAAACTCAGCCTTTCTTCGTTCTTCTTCAGAAGGTTGGGGATTTCTTATATCCTTTGATGTGCATACCACAAAGCATTTCCCCATAATTGCTTCCTGAACAAATTCAAAGTGTTATTCATAGAAGGATCAACATATGCCACATGGACAATGAGAAATTTAAGCAAGCCATATTATAGCTGATGCTAATATAAGAAGAAACATCAAGTCTATTTATATTTATCGTCACGTAATTAAGGAGGCAGACTCTATGCTTATCTCTATTAGAAATAGGTTCAACTCCACATATGGGTAGCTAAGTCTTCCTTTTTCTGCTTTTTACAATTCCTTTGTATTGAAAAATATAGGAAAAGGATACATTTCTAAACTAAGTTATGATTTCCTTCACTTACGTGTTTGAATACCAGACGGAACTGTTGTAATCATTTCCAGTGTAACACTGGGGAGAAGTTGATTATAGAAACAAGTAATTCGCATACTGCAAATATTTCTCAATTCATGTATTATTATACCATCTTTATGTGCATGCTAAGAAGCTAAGTAATTTGCTACCTCAATTCTTCTTACAGCTGATGCAATGGTATCAACTGGTCTTGCAGCAGTTGGATACAATCATATAAATTTAGGTAATGATTCTGTAAGTTCTCCCATGAGGTTCGTATTTTGTCTGTTTTATGAGAGTGTCTGAATTTCTCCATGTGGCTGATAAAATGTCTGGCCCAAGGGGTCATCGATTCAGAAAAGTAACCTATATGTGTTGTAAGGCTTTAATCGGCCTTCTTCAGCTTGGCATTTCTGTTCACTCGATCGAAATCCATCTAATTACACAAGACATCCTTATGCATGGCAATTTTAAAAAGTAAGACTAGATAAATCAGATTCGGACGAGATAGAATTCAACCACCATTTACAACGTGATTTGCTTGTGACACCCAATTATCAGAGGAGTCTTGAGTAGTCATACAAGATATGGTTTCCTAACTTCATTTTTGTCTTTCAGTCAGATGATTGCTGGGGAAAAACTCAACAGAGACTCTCAGGTACTTCACCATTCACCAAATGGATGACTACTTTGGTAATTCTATAGACTATTGACATGATAGAGGGTTCTCAGGTATAAATACGTCTAGCTACAATCATACAAATCCATGTCAAAATAGAATGCTAAAATAATCTTTAGTAATAACAAAAGAACATGAGGTTAAGATTGTCAAGGTCTGTTTTCTTATTTGACAGGGAAAAAATTTGGTTCCTAAAGCTTCAGCATTTCCTTCAGGAATAAAAGCTCTAGCAGATTATGTTCATAGCTAAGGGCTCAAACTTGGAATATACTATGATGCAGGGTAAAAGTAGTAAAATAAATACACGATAACACAAACAAAAATTGATATTAAGAACTTCACTTCAGAGTTTGTCAGCATATCAGTTTCATATCTGTTGGCCAGGATCTTTACTGGCAGTAAGCAAAGGCCAGGGTCACTGGCCATGAGGAATAAGATGCGAAAACCTTTGCTTCATGGGTATGAATGCTTGATGGCATTATAAGGAGTTTTGGATGACCTATTTTAAGGCAATTCAATGAGATGAGCTATTGCAGACAGACTTCACATGATTTATTTGCTTGGAATGTTGTATCTAGGTGTCGACTATTTGAAGTATATATGATGAATGTCATAATACTGGTACTAGGCTACTAGCCCTAAAGAGAGGTACTCCCCTTCCTTTGCCTGTTTGTCACAGTTGTGTATGTTTAGTCATTCAATAGAAAACTGATCATGAGTTTGTGAGTGTTGTTTTAGTCGAGGTCCTCGAGGATGGTCCTATCTTGAAGTCATGGTAGCAATTTGTTTAGAACTCAATTCTTAAAATAGGTACCCTAAGATGAATTATTGCAGTCTGGAAGATCCATACATTCACAGCTTACTCACATGTCTAAATTTGGTTAAAACATTCACATACACTCAAGCTTCGGTGAAGGATTCTCTATCAGCTATTGTGGATTCTCATGCTTGCAGAATGTATGTACTCACACCAAATAGGAAAATATGATGACAGATGGAAAAAAATAGCAGGAATTGCATAGATGAAGCAGAATAGAAATGGGTTTAAAATTCTTCAAATTAGCAACATTATTCCTATCAAACCCCTTGTATTAATCACACCAATCAATTCAACAATGACAACAATGACAACAATTGCAACAATAAAGCGCATGGTCGTGGATTTGGATGCAATAAAGGTAATATGAGATTGCAAACTATTCACACAACATTCCATTTGGCAAAAAAATCAACTGATGCTAAGATGCAAGCACTAGTGTAACTTGAAAGTAGTACCGATTCAAAGTGATAAGTATAACAATGCCATAAAAAAATGAAGCCTCTAAATCATAAACAGCATATTAACACGCAGATTGAACGGAAAGAGGAAAGACAACGGAATCGTACCACTGGATTGATACTCACAACGGTTGGACCATCCCCTGATGCTAAAAAGATCTCATGCTCAAGGAAAGTAACCTCTCTTTCTCTAAGCCATTTCAGTACTTGTATTGGGCGAAAAAACCAACGAATCTTTACTTTAAGCTTACTGTTCGGCTGATCCATAATGTGATAGGATCCTGCACCAAAATATAGAACCCTAATGATAATAATCCTTTGATTTTGGGGATTAGCCACCAAGATTTAAGAAAACTTAATAGATAGATTGAATTCAATGATTCTCATAGTTCCGGACAGTAGTATATATAGCCTACTGATAACTAAAACAAGCAATAACTGTAAATTAGGCAATCACCCATCTAAGGAAACTAACAGAGAACTTAATTAAGGAAATATGCAATAAGAAAAATAGAGGAAGCAGTTACTGTGGTGTTGGTATCCCAACATCCCACCCTGCCACAAACACGGCTTGTCCTCAAGCCTCAAAATCCGAAAATCTGAGAAGGAAATCATCAGCATCCTCCCATGTAGCCTCCTCCACAGAATGATCCTTCCATTTGATGAGCCAACGAGTTGCTGCACGGTTCTGTTTTTTTGTATATTTTACGATCTAAAATAGCTTCAGGCTCCCACTCAAAATGATCCACAGTAGTAGGTAGATTAGCATCAACAACAGCAGTAGAGCCTAGTTTCAATTTTAAGGCAGAAACATGGAAAACTGGGTGAATACGACTTGTTGATGGTAAGTCCAACTTATAAGCAACCTGTCCAATCTTCTCTATGATGCGAAACGGTCCATAGAATCTTGGGGAAAGTTTTGAAAATGACTTATTCGCTACAGAAGACTGACGATATGGTTGTAAACGAAGAAAAACCAAGTCATTTAGTTCAAAACTACGTTCCGTGCGATGAGCATCCGCATAATTCTTCATTCGAGTTTGAGCCTCCTGTAAATGGTTTTTAAGAATCTGCAAAGTATGGTCTCTAGCGCGTAAACTAACATCAACAGCGTGAACACCTGTAGAGTTTGGTAGATACGCAGAAATTCTTGGTGGAGGCCGGCTATATAAAGCTTCAAAAGGAGTCATTTTTATTGCAGAGTGATAAGTAGTATTGTACCACCATTCGGCCCACGACAACCATTTAGACCATTCATTAGGTTTCATTCCAGCAAAACAACGAAGATAACACTCCAAAGTTCTATTGGTTACCTCCGTTTGTCCATCCGTTTGAGGGTGATATGCAGAGCTACGACATAATTGAGTATCTTGTAAAGAGAAAAAAGTTTCCCAAAAATTACTCAAAAATATAGGATCACGGTCACTTACTATAGTGCGAGGCATGCCATGGAGACGCACAATTTCTCTGACAAACAAGTCAGCAACAACAGCAACAACAGCAGCTGTATATGTGAAAGTGCAATAAAATGAGCGTGTACTCGATAGACGATCCACAACTACCATAATAGAGGTCTTACGGTTAGAGGTGGGCAATCCGTCAATGAAATCCATCGAAATATCCAACCATACATCAGCGGGAATAGGTAAAGGTTGTAGTAGTCCCGGAGGAGCAACAGCTTCAGATTTATTACGTTGGCAAACGTCACACTGAGCAATGTAAGCTTTTATGGATTGTTTCATACCTTTCCAATAAAAATTCTGCCGAAGACGCTTGTAAGTACGTAAGAAACCAGAATGACCACCAAGGGGGGTTGCGTGAAACTCATGAAGAAGCTTAGAACACCATGGAGAAGTAGAAACTACCACTATACACCCTTTGTAACGAAGAACACCGTCTGTATATGAATAATTTCTTTTTGAATTAGTGTTTCTACTTAATTCTTCAATAAGGCTGCTGCATTCATTGTCAGCATGACACTCTTGAATAATCTCAATTACGCCAGAAAAAATAGGGGCAGTAATAGTTAACAGATGAGAATCAGAAACACGGGATAATGCATCCGCAGCTTTGTTGGTTGTACCGCTACGGTATATGATCTCATAGTCGTAACCCAAGAGTTTGGACAACCATTTTTGTTGTTCTAATGAAGACAACCTTTGTTCCAGAAAATATTTAAGACTGCGATGATCCGTATAAATCTTAAAATGTCTTCCAAGCAAGTAAGGTCGCCACTTGTGAACAGCGGAGACAACGGCCAAGCATTTCTTTATCGTAGATCGAAAGGTTTAAATTCTTACCTGATAATGGCTTGCTAAAATAAGCAATAGGTCTACCGGATTGCATCAAAACAGCTCCTAACCCGTTTCCAGAAGCATCGCATTCTAAGACAAACTCTTTCGAAAAGTCTGGAAGCGCTAAAACAGGAGTAGTGGTCAAGGTACATCAGTAATTGCTTGAAAGCATCCGTAGCTGCATCCGTCCAAATAAAAGCATTTTGTTTCAGTAATTTAGTTAGTGGTGCACTTATCTTACCGTAATTCTGTACAAATTTACGGTAGTAGCCTGTAAGACCCAGAAATCCTCGAAGACCTTTAATTGAAGACGGAATAGGCCAGTTGATAATACTTGAAATCTTGTCATCCTCGACAGAAACACCATCAGCTGAAACTATATGCCCAAGATAGCCTATGGAAGACTTAGCAAAATCACACTTTGACCTTTTTAAGAATAACTGGTTAGAACGTAATATTTCAAAAACAAGCGTCAAATGTTGAATATGTTCCGAAATAGAGTCACTGTAAACCAATATGTCGTCAAAAAAAACAAGGACAAATTTGCGAAGGTAAGGTCGAAAAATATCATTCATCAAACTTTGAAAAGTTGCTGGAGCGTTAGAGAGACCAAACGGCATTACCAAAAATTCATAGTGGCCGTCATGTGTTCGGAAAGTTTGTTTTGTGCACATCGGGGACCATGTAAAAGAATCTGGTGATAACCCCAACGCAAATCCAACTTAGAATATATTTTTTTACCATGCAACTCATCAAGTAATTCATCCACCACCGGAATAGGATATCTATCCTTAACCGTATTTTTTTGTTTAATGCTCTTGTGAGTCTACGCACATGCGCCAGAGCCGTCTTTCTTTCGAACTAACAAAACTGGTGAAGAATAAGGACTAGAGCTTGACGTGTATCGACCCGCATCTCGCAGTTACGAAACAATTTTCTCAATTTCTTCCTTTTGGAAATGTGGGTTTTGTAAGGTCTAACATTTCTTTGGAGGCATTTGGAACCAAAGGAATACGATGGTCTTGAGGGCGTATAGCGCAATGACGTAGGAGAACCAAATATATCAGAGTAACGCAATAGTAATTCCACAATTTCCGAAGGAACCTGGGAAAAAGTCGAGGAATCCAAATCTGATGTTGATGAGAGTTGCAATATAATACCCTGTTGTTCTCTACTTATAAGACGCTGCATAGAAGAATGGTCCATAAGCATAACAGTTGGTGAATTGTCGCCTACTAAGAAGAACTTATTACCTGCTACGCTGAACTTCATATGTAACTTAGTAAAATCCCAATTAACATCACCCAAAGTTTGTAACCATTGCACCCCTAGCACTGCATCACAACCACTGATTGCCAAGAGATAAAAATCAGTAGAGAACTGGTAATCTTGCAACCTGACTGATACATTAGCACAAGACCCTCGAGTTTCAAGAAATCCACCGTCTCCTATCATGACTCGCATAGCAGCACTATTAGATTGATTATAGTAACCACATTGTTTGGCTACCGCAGGATGTAAAAAAATTGTGTGTAGAACCTGAATCTATAAGAATGGTAATAGGCTGCCCTTTTATATATCCAGAATGCGCATTGTGTTTGGAAACGGATAGCCCATGAGAGCGTGAAGCGAAATTTCTGGTGATGTCTCAGCCCTTTATTCTGTTCAGCTGTGGTTTCTTTGGCATAGTACCAAAATCTTCAAGTTCTGTAATGGTAAGACCAGAAACTCCTTCCAAGTATAATAAACGAGACTTCCTGCGAGATGTGTCCAGGCTGATATAACTTGTCACAATTAAAACAAAGGCCCTTTTCACGTCTTTCTTTCTGCTCTAACCATGATAGCCGCTTGATAGTTGAAGGTAAGTTGTTCTTTTGTGTATGAGGAGTGTTGACAGTTGTGAATGGTTTTGGTTGAATAGTACGAATCACAGGCTTTGTAAAGTGTGAACTGGAAGTAGCATTAATAGCGTCTTCTTGGCGCAAAGCTACCTCAAAAACTGTAGAAAGGTTCTGTGGTTGAAATAAACGTACACCAGCACCAATGTCGCGGCGAAGACCAGAAATAAAAATACTAACTAGATGTTCCTCAGGTATCCCATGCACAAAATTCAACAATTTTTCAAACTCAGTAATAAATTCACGAACGTTACCTTTTTGCTCTAATTTGGATAAAGTACTGCAAGGATCAATGTTTCGACGAGCCCCAAACCTGGAACGAAGTAGACGAGAGAACTGTTGCCATGATAGTTCCCCTAAAGCCTCATTGAGCCAGCGATACCATGAAATTGCATCTCCGGTGAGATGAACAGAAGCTAATGGTACTTTTTGAGCTTCGACGACGCCATGAAGAGTATAGTATTGTTCTGCCTTGAAAAGCCAGCCTTCAGGGTCATCTCCATCGAAAGCTGGAAACTTCAAACTAACAGAACTTGCTCGAATAAGAGGACCATTCGCAGCTGCACCAAGAATGTTATTATTTGCACCAGGATGATGTATATTATTATTTGGATTAGCTTGACGTTGAAGAAGAGTTGTAAGAGTGATCATATCTTGGCGAGAGGCTTCACGCGATTCTCTCAACTCTGTGAGGATAGAATCAAACTTTGTGTTGGATTCTAACCGATCTGTTTGCATCCCATTGATTACTGTATCTATTTTCTCAACAAGACTGTCAACCCTTTCGGTTAGTTGTTGAACCGTCATTCTCAAAACCACTGGGAAAAAAAATTTTACTAAGAAATTTGAAGACCTAACCTGCTCTGATGACAGATGATAGGATCCTGCACCAAAATATAGAACCCTAATGATAATAATCCTTTGATTTTGGGGATTAGCCACCAAGATTTAAGAAAACTTAATAGATAGATTGAATTCAATGATTCTCATAGTTCCGGACAGTAGTATATATAGCCTACTGATAACTAAAACAAGCAATAACTGTAAATTAGGCAATCACCCATCTAAGGAAACTAACAGAGAACTTAATTAAGGAAATATGCAATAAGAAAAATAGAGGAAGCAGTTACTGTGGTGTTGGTATCCCAACATAATGCTGACAATCTTTCCAATATGATTCTGCTCAGATTCATCTTCATTCTTCAAATAAACATAGTCATACAAACAGTATTTTACACCATCAAGCACAAACGATTGAGTATCATCCCCTGTCCTCCCTTTCAGATTACCCCAATTAAGATCCAACATATTCCCCTTATCAATCTCTTCTTCTGCTTCAGAACCTAACATTGTTCCCAAAATCTCGATTCAAGAAACCTATAACAACAAATTTCACCAGTCAAAATAAGTTTTCAGTTGCGAATAAACACCAACAAGTGAAATCAAAACAGAAAATTACACAAAAATCCATCAAATAATCCATCAAATTAAACAAAGATATCTGTAAATACTCGGTGTAAATTGATGATTCTTCTTCATCTCACCAATACATGAAAAGGCAGAAAGTACTAGAGAAAAACCCACATCCGGTGAAGAACCGGAGAAGGAGAGAAAGAACATACCTAAGTTAATATACTAAGGAGACGTTTCAATCTGCTGCTGCTTTCTCTTCTGGAAAAATTATGGAGAACAAAGATTCAGAAGAAGATGCTAAACGGAGGAGCCGTTTCGCCTGCCGCTGCTGCTTCTACTTCTTCTTCTTCGCTGGAAAAATGAATGGAGGAAAAAGCTGCTTCTTCTTTGCTGAAAAAAAATGAATGGAGGAGAAAATCTTCTAATGAAGATAATAAGGGTTGTTTATGAGCTGTGAGAGGGAGGAAAAGCTGCTTTTTCAGAATGAGGGTTTTGGGTTTTTCTGAAAAAAATGATCAAGAATGGCAAACTCCGTTTAGCTTCTTTAAAATCTGATTTTATTATATTCAAAAATAACCGGAAATAGAAACTTATGCTAAATTGCGCCTGGTTTGGTTTTGTCTTCTAATATGCGCACATTGTGATGTGACATCAAGACTCGAAAGAGTGAGAATGAGGTGACTCTCTATTATTACGGACACCGAGGTAAAGGCCTTTAAAATACAGTACGGTGTCATTGTTATTTCCGCTCACTTCCCATCCCACCACAGCCCCTATATATATACTGATAATGGCACGAAAGCATTTTCATTTGGCTCGAAATCTCCACACCTTAGGGCTAGCCGCTAGCTGCAATGGACCATTATCTTTTTTTTTTTTTTGTTGTTGAAATCTCAACCCTATAGGCTAGTTGCCATGAATCATTAAAATCATTTTCGTCCGTGCCCAAAATTTATTCATTTTGATTCTTTTTACCTTGATGGACCAGAGGCCCTCTCATAGATCTGCCCCTGATCATTATTATATGGTCAATATGTGCCGATATGTTTGCAGCTTTTGCAGGGTATCCATTTTTCGGCTTATATTGTCCACTATCGGTCCTTTTTGCTCTTATACTCAACCACACAATTCAAACCACCTTAATCCAAAACTTTGACTGGTGACGAATTGGTACACTCTCGAGCAAAATGGACCCAAACCCGCAGCAATCATGAATCAGAAAGGTTGTGTTGATACTTATGATGTTGATGGCTAAAAAATGCTCGTGTAGAGTGCGAATTAAAAAAAAAATCCAGATGAATAGAACTACAGAGAAAATACTCTTTTAAGCGTAAAACTATCAAGAGCGAAATTGGTTTAAGCCTGCTTTATACAATTGTTACGGGCTTAGCAAATTTTACTAATTTACGACATATAAACCATTATTTGAAATGCTAGGGTGTGATCTTTTCTTTTTCTGCTAGGTTAAAATTATTATAGCAAAATACGTAATAACAAGTAATTACTTGGTGGGTTAAAGGAGTAAAATAAAATGGGAAATAACTTCATCGACGACCCATAATGGGCGCCCAACTAGGAATAAATATCAAAGTCTAAAAAAATTAAAGCTCTTAAACCTCTCAAATCCGATTAAGCAGCAAAGTGAATCACCCACTTCTTTGTAACTTCATCGGACATAAAGTCTGGACTGGATATGATTCCTTAATATATCTCTGCTAAATTCATCAACTTCCTTGTGTTCACCGTCATAACACAGATCTATATTGCAGCAATAAGAATTCACTTGGATTGATCGAAACAAACAAAATTACCCATTGTAAAACTTTAAACATAGAAAGACACTTCAAGAAAATCGAGTTCTCTATGAGTTCTTGGAGGTGATAGGGCATCATTGAATAAAACAATATGAGCATATCTCTTGAGTTTGTGTGAGCATAATCAAATTGTTGTTGTCCAGTTCAAGAAGTTGAAATGAAACTCACAATGCAATATACGTCATTTCAAATAATGTGTTTGGGAATTTCGCGGCCTTAAATTGTGTCTTCTATTATATATAGCTAAGCATGTGTGTTACTCGCAAGTTTTGTTATCTCAAGATTGTTGTCAATGTAGATGCACAAAACTATATATTGATTTATAGTCTACTAAAGTCAAATCTTGGGATATGATTAGAGTATGGTAGTTGAGTAGCAGACATCACAGAATAACCCTCGAAGGTTAAAGACTAAAGATCAAACGAAGACATTTGAAGAACTTCATCCACAAAGAGGTATGTAAATACTAAGCCATCCTATTTACTCACGATATTTACTATTTTATCTTTATGAGACTATGTCATATGATTTCAATAGATTTCATATTGCAAAGAAGAAATTTCTAGTCAAGCTTGTCTTGACAAATCTCTCGAAATATGATTGACGGAATGCATGCTCATAGATCCTTAACAATCTTAGTCAAGAACAATTTATGGTTCAAGAGTTATTTTTGTTTCAAGTTGATCATTTGAAATTGCCCAAGCAATGATATTTCATATTTATGGCTATTGAGAATGATTCAAACTGTATAAAAGAGAGTTTTCAGAACTACTTGAGATTCGGACACCTAGTAGGTAAGCATACCTAGTACGCATACCCTAGCCATTTGAGTTCCGAAAATGGGAGGTACCCATACCCAGTACGTGTACCCAACGATTCTGATTTTGTGAATAAGGGGAGGTACGCATACCCAACACGCGTAACCCAATGGCATGAGTTCTTGAATGTCTAAGGGTAAACATACCCATTACGCCTACCCTAGCAGCCTAAGTTCACATACTGGTCTATAGATATGCGTACCCCTACACATACCTAAACAATACAAATTAAGCAGATGCTCATAAACTATTTTCATAAATATGTTTGGCATCGCGACAACTCTCATATGTATTTCTAAGACAACTTTGTTCATTAAATCAATTTGTGTTTGTGAATCTTGGTTTAAGTCTTGAGTGTCATTGAACACGATTATGTTTATAAGTTTTTAAGGCATATATGCCATGAATTATCATTGTATTTGGTTCCAGAAACCATAGTGTATATTCTTATGTGTAATTTCAAGACAAACTTCTCACATGATTACATGAATTCCTAACAAGAACTTCATCTGAACTGAGAAAGTGTTTAGTTAGATCTCAAGTTATCTTAGCTTTAATTCAAAGCTACGTATACTCTTGAAAGTCTATAAATACACAAATAAATAACTGGGAACTTGAATCTATGACACTTCTTTGACTTAGTTGCTTGCTAGACTCGTCCTTTGTTCAACCTAGTTTTCCTCTGAGAAACATAATTAGGTTTACCATTTAAAGACTTCACTTAAGGATTTGTGAAGCCAGGTTCGATTATCTTTTACCTGATAGTTCTTGTATCCTGATTTTGTTATTACTGATCATTGACATTTTCGTCAATATCTAATCAGGAATTAGATAAATATAACTTGATAAGTTCTCTTCGTCTCAGACTTTGTGATTCCTCGACAAAGATATCTAAAACTCGTCTTTGTTCATTGATTTAGATAGTTCTTGAGATGTGGTTAATAATCCAGGCTTCTCAGCTAACTGAGTGTAGGTGTTCCCGATTCATTAGATTTGTGTGACTTTTCTATTGCAAACAAATTTGCAAGCCTTGATTTAAATGATTTAAAAGGAAATCAAATAGGCTTCACTTAGGTTAAAGCAACTTTTAGGCTATAAGGACGTCGATTAAGGGAATCAATTGAGTAAAGCTTGCGAAGTTCAAGAGAGGTAAGAAGCACGACTATAGTTGAATTGCTTGGAGGGTTAATTTGGTCTCAACTACATTCGATCTGAAGTTTGATAATATGCTAGTGTATATAGCGGCATAATACAAGCTTTTCATTTCAAAGTTCGACGAGGTCCCTGAGTTTTCTCCCAGTGCGATTTTCTCACAACAAAACTTCAATTGTCTTATATTTTTTCTTTTTCGTGTCGTATTGTTTTATCTTTATAATATGAATAAAACAAGTAGTACGTGACATTTCAAAAAAAATTCTAGGGCTTTGAACCCTAGCCCAACCTGTTTGGGTGGAAGAAATATTGTGCGCCAATATCATACACTTATAGTCGTGGTGTGCCAAAATCCCAGTATGAGTGTTATTAATAAAGTAGTTATCCATTTGTAGGGTTAGACAGCCTGATTAGTAGATTCAATGGAGAAGTGTAAAAAGTTTCTAGCATGAGTGACATGTGACAGACATGAGTTAGTTAGGGTCATTTATTAAACCAAGTTTAATTTCTTAGAAGAAATCTCATTTTCTTTTCCCTGTTCTTCCCCTTTTTATTTTCTCTCACCCAATTTCATCTACTGATTTTCACGACAATCTCGCAAGAGTATATTTTTTCCTAACAATTGTCTCACAAAGGTAAGGGGTCTTCTTATTTTTTTCTCCCTTTTGATTTTCAGTTGTGCTTTTATATGTATTGGTGATAAAATTTTTGTTTAATGAATGCGAATTCTACAAGCCGATGATTGGACATTCTTTACTTCGTATCGTTTTGTATCTGGTTAAAATTTTAGTTGAATTTCTGGTCTAATTGAAAGAATATGTAAAATCCCTTAAATCTTTAGTTTTTCTGATTTGTGATCCGGTTGTCGAGAGTCAAATAACATGAAGCTTTTACTTTCATATTAATTTCAATCTATTATGGTTTGGTTGATTTTTCTTAGTGAAATGTTACCCCTTCACTGTATGGGTTGATACCATAAATTACTTATTTGAAAATCCAATCCTTCAAAACATTTTCCTTATGAAATTTTTTTGAATCAAGTATTAGTCTTGTTGTTTCATTTGGTGCTCCTTTCACAATTTCTCATTTGATTCGAAATGATGGGCTCAATTGATTTTTTGTGGTTACATTTATCTTGAGTTTAAAAGTTTTTCATATGCTTATGAAAATGTCCCAATTGAGTTTCCATAAATTTCCTGCTTACTTAGTTTTTGATAGAATCTCCTTTAAACTATTGGGTCATGAATTTTTTACGCGTGTATATCAATTTATTTGGTTTTAATACTCATTACTTGGTACGTCATTTAGTTAAAAGATTTGTTTCACTTCCGCTTTATTACTACCTTTCCTCTTCATCTCTTGTGGTTAATACATTTTGCATATCTTATATCCCACATGTATACTTGAAAGTTTTCACGCTATGAAGGATCATGCTATCCTACTTGAGATGTTATGACATATAATTGAACCTATCGTTTATAACTTTGTTAAGCTGGGATTGCCACGTTTGCTTGCAATTATATACGTTTAACTTTGGATTTCGAGTGACGCAACATGGCTTAGCCTTGCTAAATGAGTTGAAATCTGATCCATTTAGAAGAAAAATTCTGGTATGTTACATAAGATTTATTCAATCTAGGTAGTTTAATTTCGTATTAATCGTGGACAATAACGGAGACTTGTTGTTGCAGAATTTGTATTTTGAAAGATAGATAACAAGTTTCATGCTTGGCCAGAATTCAGATCCTCTTGATTTGGGTACGTCTAGATTGATCTTGGATATTGATTTGTGAGATCGTCCAAGAACTCTTCTACACAATCAGATTCACGGACTTTGTTGTCTAGACATATTTATTGTGGAATAGAAAGAGAAAAAAAATTATATACATATTTTTCAAGGATCTTTAATTAGACATAATTGCAATTGTATCAAGTTTTGTCCATAAAGGTTTTCAAACGAAAAAGTTGGTGGTGTACTTGGTACCCTCTCCTTTTCAATTGGTATCAGACCAGGCAAACACCGTTAGACCTAACAACTTTGTGTTTGTGGCGATCCGAATCTATGAAAAAATGTTCAACCTTTGATAACATATCATCGGTTGTCGAAAGCGTTGTCTTTATGGATTCTATTAAGGAGATCATATCTTTTTCTCTATCTAAAATAGACGAACCTTCCGTTCCCATAGAACAACTAGGTATTTACAATTGTTATTTTTAATATGTCATTGATGAGTCTAACTCGGAAGTGGAAAGGGAAACAACCAAAAAAAGTGTTGGAATTCTTAAACATCTCGAGTTCAAGCTTTTGAGGTCAACAGGATGAAAAACAAAATCAATGTTTATATTGTTAAGGTTAATGAAAAAGATTCACGAATAAGAATCCTTCTTGTAGAAAATATTTTGTGGATGAGAAAATTATATAAGTCGAGTTGCGTCTAGAGGAAAATGCCTTGGAACTTATATGCCTACAAGATACGCTTCCCGCTACCGGTAATACTGTCCGTGAGTCGGAAATTTTAGCCTTATCCATGATCAAAAAAATTAAGGAGTTATAAAAAGTGATTGTTGATCGTACTCATGAAGTCCTAATAAAATCTCCTTCAGAAGATCATGCTCAAAGTATCTCTACTTTGATAAGGTATGAACAATTAATTTTATCTGACCAAGAAAAAAATGTCTCTCTAAGAATGAAAGGTTCTTCTGATGTCTCTTATGTCAAGACAATTCATTATGATCCCATAAGAACTCAGAAAATTTTCCAAGCTCCAGTTGGAGAATAATCGTTTTAATAATCTCCGTATTATATTGTTTTATCTTTACAATAAGAATAGTACAAGCAATACATTTTCAATCTAGGTAGTTTAAGTCCTTATTAATTGTCATCAATAATGAGACTAGTTGCTCTTGCATTCGTATCTTTAAAGATAGATAAGGCAGGATCCAAATCCTCTTGATGTGGATACGACTAAATTGACCTTTGATATTGATATGTGAGATTGTCCAAAAACTCCTATACGCAATCAGGTTCACGGACTTTTAGTGTAACATATTGATTGTGGAAAATAAAAAGAATAACCCTATATACAATCTTATCAATGGTTTTCTTTGACCTACTTGTGATTGTATAAGATTTTGTCCATGCATGTTGCTGAACGAAAAATTTGGTGGTGTACTTGGTTCCTTCTCCTTTGTAACATGTGCAGATAAAAACACTAAATATAAATATATTTTAATAATAATGTTTTTGGGCGCCCAACTAGGAATAAATATCAAAGTCTAAAAAAATTAAAGCCCTTAAACCTCTCAAATCCGATTAAGCAGCAAAGTGAATCACCCACTTCTTTGTAACTTCATCGGACATAAAGTCTGGACTGGATATGATTCCTTAATATATCTCTGCTAAATTCATCCACTTCCTTGTGTTCACCATCATAGCAGAGATCTATATTGCAGCAACAAGAATTCACTTGGATTGATCGAACCAAACAAAAATACCCATTGTAAAACTTTAAACATAGAAAGACACTTCAAGAAAATCATAGTTCGCTACAGTTCTTGGAGGTGATAGGGCATCATTGAATAAAACAATAGGAGCATATCTCTTGAGTTTGTGTGAGCATAATCAAATTGTTGTTGTCCAGTTCAAGAAGTTGAAATGAAACTCACAATGCAATATACGTCATTTCAAATAATGTGTTTGGGAATTTCGCGGCCTTAAATTGTGTCTTCTATTATATATATCTAAGCATGTGTGTTAGAGCGTTGGTCGGTCGAACTCGCAAGTTTTGTTATCTCAAGCTTGTTGTCAATGTAGATGCACAAAACTATATATTGATTTATAGTCTACTAAAGTCAAATCTTGGGATATGATTAGAGTATGGTAGTCGAGTAGCAGACATCACAGAATAACCCTCGAAGGTTAAAGACTAAAGATCAAACGAAGACATTTGAAGAACTTCATCCACAAAGAGGTATGTAAATACTAAGCCATCCTATTTACTCACGATATCTACTATTTTATCTTTATGAGACTATGTCATATGATTTCAATAGATTTCATATTGCAAAGAAGAAATTTCTAGTCAAGCTTGTCTTGACAAATCTCTCGAAATATGATTGAAGGAATGCATGCTCATAGATCCTTAACAATCTTAGTCAAGAACAATTTATGGTTCAAGAGTTATTTTTGTTTCAAGTTGATCATTTGGAAATTGCCCAAGCAATGATATTTCATATTTATGGCTATTGAGAATGATTCAAATCGTATAAAAGAGAGTTTTGTAACTACTTGAGATTCGGACACCTAGTACGTACGCATACCTAGTACGCATACCTAGCCATTTGAGTTCCGAAATGGGAGGTACCTTATACCAGACGTGTACCAACGATTCCGATTTTGTGAATAAGGAGATGTACGCATACCCAACATGTAACCCAATGGCATGAGTTCTTGAATGTCTAAGGGTAAACATACCCATTACGCCCTACCCTAGCAAACACCTAAGTTCACATACTGGTCTATAGATATGCGTACCCCTACACATACCTAAACAATACAAATTAAGCAGATGCTCATAAACTATTTTCATAAATATGTTTGGCATCGCTACAACTCTCATAAGTATTTCTAAGACAACTTTGTTCATTAAATCAATTTGTGTTTGTGAATCTTGGTTTAAGTCTTGAGTGTCATTGAACACGATTATGTTTATAAGTTTTTAAGGCATATATGCCATGAATTATCATTGTATTTGGTTCCAGAAACCATAGTTTATATTCTTATGTGTAATTTCAAGACAAACTTCTCACATGATTACATGAATTCCTAACAAGAACTTCATCTGAACTGAGAAAGTGTTTAGTTAGATCTCAAGTTATCTTAGCTTTAATTCAAAGCTACGTATAGTCTTGAAAGTCTATAAATACACAAATAAATAACTGGGAAATTGAATCTATGACACTTCTTTGACTTAGTTGCTTCCTAGACTCGTCCTTTGTTCAACCTAGTTTTCCTCTGAGAAACATAATTAGGTTTACGATTTAAAGACTTCGCTTAAGGATTTAGAAGCCAGTTCGATTATCTTTTACCCGATAGTTCCCGTATCCCGATTTTGTTATTACCGATCATTGACATTTTCACAATATCTAATCGAATTAGATAAATATAACTTGATACGTTCTCTTCTGCCTCGACTTTGTGATTCCTCGACAAAGATATCTAAAACTCGTCTTTGTTCATTGATTTAGATAGTTCTTGAGATGTGGTTAATAATCCAGGCTTCTCAGCTAACTGAGTGTAAGTGTTCCCGATTCATTAGATTTGTCAGCTTTGCTATTGCAAACAAATTTGCAAGCCTTGATTTAAATGATTTAAAAGGAAATCAAATAGGCTTCACTTAGGTTAAAGCAACTTTTAGGCTATAAAGGACGTCAATTAAGGGAATCAATTGAGTAAAGCTTGCTAAGTTCAAGAGAGGTAAGAAGCACGACTATAGTTGAATTGCTTGGAGGGTTAATTTGGTCTCAACTACATTCCAGTCTGAAGTTTGATAATATGCTAGTGTATATAGCGGCTTAATACAGTTTTTCATTCAAAGTTCGACGAGGTCCCGGAGTTTTTCTCCAGGTGCAGTTTTCTCGTCAACAAAACTTCAATTGTCTTATATTTTTTCTTTTTTCGTGTCATATTGTTTTATCTTTATAATATGAATAAAACAAGTAGTACGTGACATTTCGAAAAAATTTCTAGGGCTTTGAACCCTAGCCCAACCTGTTTGGGTGGACGAAATATTGTGCGCCAATATCATACACTTATAGTCGTGGTGTGCCAAAATCCCAGTATGAGTGTTATTAATAAAGTAGTTATCCATTTGTAGGGTTAGACAGCCTGATTAGTAGATGCAATGGAGAAGTGTAGAAAGTTTCAAGCATGAGTGACATGTGACAGACATGAGCTAGTTAGGGTCATTTATTAAACCAAGTTTAATTTCTTAGAATACAAATCTCATTTTATTTTCCCTGTTCTTCCCCTTTTTATTTTCTCTCACCCAATTTCATCTACTGATTTTCACGACAATCTCGCAAGAGTATATTTTTTCCTAACAATTGTCTCACAAAGGTAAGGGGTCTTCTTATTGTTTTCTCCCTTTTGATTTTCAGTTATGCTTTTATATGTATTGGTGATAAAATTTTGTTTGATGAATGTGATTTCTACAAGCCGATGATTGGGCATTCTTTACTTCGTATCGTTTTGTATCTGGTTAAAATTTTAGTTGAATTGAAAGAATATGGAAAATCCCTTAAATCGTTAGTTTTTCTGATTTGTGATCCGGTTGTCGAGAGTCAAATAACATGAAGCTTTTACTTTCATATTCATTTCAATCTATTATGGTTTGGTTGATTTTTCTTAGTGAAATGTTACCCCTTCACTGTATGGGTTGATACCATAAATTACTTATTTGAAAATCCAATCCTTCAAAACATTTTCCTTATGAAATTTTTTTGAATCAAGTATTAGTCTTGTTGTTTCATTTGGTGCTCCTTTCACAATTTCTCATTTGATTCGAAATGATGGGCTCAGTTGATTTTTTGTGGTTACATTTATCTTGAGTTTAAAAGTTTTTCATATGCTTATGAAAATATCCCAATTGAGTTTCCATAAATTTCCTGCTTACTTAGTTTTTGATAGAATCTCCAATAAACTATTGGGTCATGAATTTTTTACGTGTGTATATCAATTTATTTGGTTTTAATACTCATTACTTGGTACGTCATTTAGTTAAAAGATTTGTTTCACTTCCGCTTTATTACTACCTTTCCTCTTCATCTCTGGTGGTTAATACATTTTGCATATCTTATATCTCACATGTATACTTGAAAGTTTTACTGCCATGAAGGATCACATGCTATCCTACTTGAGATGTTATGACATATAATTGAACCTATCGTTTATAACTTTGTTAAGATGGGATTGCCACGTTTGCTTGCAATTATATACGTTTAACTTTGGATTTCGAGTGACGCAACATGGCTTAGCCTTGCTAAATGAGTTGAAATCTGATCCATTTAGAAGAAAAAATTCTGATCTGTTACATAGTACGTATTCAATCTAGGTAGTTTAATTCTGTATTCATCGTGGACAATAACGAGACTTGTTGTTGTAGAATTTGTATTTTGAAAGATAGATAACAAGTTTCATGCTTGGCCAGAATTCAGATCCTCTTGATTTGGGTACGTCTAGATTGATCTTGGATATTGATTTGTGAGATCGTCCAAGAACTCTTCTACACAATCAGATTCACGAACTTTGTTGTCTAGACAAATTTATTGTGGAATAGAAAGAGAAAAAAAATTATATACATATTTTTCAAGGATCTTTAATTAGACATAATTGTAATTGTATCGAGTTTTGTCCATAAAGGTTTTCGAAGAAAAAAGTTGGTGGTGTACTTGGTACCCTCTCCTTTTCAATTGGTATCAGACAGTGCAAACACCGTTAGACCTAACAACTTTGTGTTTGTGGCGATGAATCTATGAAAAAATGTTCAACCTTTGATAACATATCATCGGTTGTCGAAAGCGTTGTCTTTATGGATTCTATTAAGGAGATCATATCTTTTTCTCTATCTAAAATAGACGAACATTCCGTTCCCATAGAACAACTAGGTATTTACAATTGTTATTTTTAATATGTCATTGATGAGCCTGACTCGGAAGTGGAAAGGGAAACAACCAAAAAAAGTGTTGGAATTCTTAAACATCTCTGAGTTCAAGCTTTTGAGGTCAACAGGATGAAAAACAAAATCAATGTTTATATTGTTAAGGTTAATGAAAAAGATTCACGAATAAGAATCCTTCTTGTAGAAAATATTTTGTGGATGAGAAAATTATATAAGTCGAGTTGCGTCTAGAGGAAAATGCCTTGGAACTTATATGCCTACAAGATACGCTTCCCGCCACGGTATTATCATGTTCGTGAGTCGGAAATTTTATCCTTATCCATGATCAAAAAAATTAAGGAGTTATAAAAAGTGATTGTTGATCGTACTCATGAAGTCCTAATAAAATCTCCTGAGAAGATCATGCTCAAAGTATCTCTACTTTGATAAGGTATGAACAATTAATTTTATCCGACCAAGAAAAAGTCTCTAAGGATGAAAGGTTCTTCTGATGTCTCTTATGTCAAGACAATTCATTATGATCCCATAAGAACTCAGAAAATTTTCCAAGTTCCAGTTGGAGAATAATCGTTTTAATAATCTCCGTATTATATTGTTTTATCTTTACAATAAGAATAGTACAAGCAATACATTTTCAATCTATGTAGTTTAAGTCCTTATTAATTGTCATCAATAATGAGACTAGTTGCTCTTGCATTCGTATCTTTAAAGATAGATAAGGCAGGATCCAAATCCTCTTGATGTGGATACGACTAAATTGACCTTTGATATTGATATGTGACATCGTCCAAAAACTCCTATACGCAATCAGGTTCACGGACTTTTAGTGTAACATATTGATTGTGGAAAATAAAAAGAATAACCCTATATACAATCTTATTCAATGGTTTTCTTTGACCTACTTGTGATTGTATAAGATTTTGTCCATGCATGTTGCTGAACGAAAAATTTGGTGGTGTACTTGGTACCTTCTCCTTTGTAACATGTGCAAATAAAAACACTAAATATAAATATATTTTAATAATAATGTTTTTGGGCGCCCAACTAGGAATAAATATCAAAGTCTAAAAAAATTAAAGCCCTTAAACCTCTCAAATCCGACAAAAGAAAGTGAATCACCCGCTTCTTTGTAACTTCGCTTGGGACATAAAGTCCTGGGACTGGATATGATTCCTTAATATATCTCTGCTAAATTCATCCACTTCCTTGTGTTCACCATCATAGCACAGATCTATATTTCAGCAACAAGAATTCACTTGGATAGATCGAACCAAACAAAAATACCCATTGTAAAACTTTAAACATAGAAAGACACTTCAAGAAAATCATAGTTCGCTACAGTTCTTGGAGGTGATAGGCATCATTGAATAAAACAATAGGAGCATATCTCTTGAGTTTGTGTGAGCATAATCAAATTGTTATTGTCCAGTTCAAGAAGTTGAAATGAAACTCACAATGCAATATACGTCATTTCAAATAATGTGTTTGGGAATTTCGTGGCTTCTTAAATTGTGTCTTCAATTATATATAGCTAAGCATGTGTGTTAGAGCGTTGGTCCTATTGAACTCGCAAGTTTTGTTATCTCAAGCTTGTTGTCAATGTAGATGCACAAAACTATATTGATTTATAGTCTACTAAAGTCAAATCTTGGGATATGATTAGAGTATGGTAGTTGAGTAGAGACATCACAGAATAACCCTCGAAGGTTAAAGACTAAAGATCAAACGAAGACATTTGAAGAACTTCATCCACAAAGAGGTATGTAAATACTAAGCCATCCTATTTACTCTCGATATTTACTATTTTATCTTTTATGAGACTATGTCATATGATTTCAATAGATTTCATATTGCAAAGAAGAAATTTCAAGTCAAGCTTGTCTTGACAAATCTCTCGAAATATGATTGAAGGAATGCATGCTCATAGATCCTTAACAATCTTAGTCAAGAACAATTTATGGTTCAAGAGTTATTTTTGTTTCAAGTTGATCATTTGGAAATTGCCCAAGCAATGATATTTCATATTTATGGCTATTGAGAATGATTCAAACTGTATAAAAGAGAGTTTTCAGAACTACTTGAGATTCGGACACCTAGTATGTACGCATACCTAGTACGCATACCCTAGCCATTTGAGTTCCGAAAATGGGAGGTACCCATACCCAGTACGTGTACCCAACGATTCTGATTTTGTGAATAAGGGGAGGTACACATACCCAACACGCGTAACCCAATGGCATGAGTTCTTGAATGTCTAAGGGTAAACATACCCATTACGCCTACCCTAGCAGCCTAAGTTCACATACTGGTCTATAGATATGCGTACCCCTACACATACCTAAACAATACAAATTAAGCAGATGCTCATAAACTATTTTCATAAACATGTTTGGCATCGCTACAACTCTCATAAGTATTTCTAAGACAACTTTGTTCATTAATTCAATTTGTGTTTGTGAATCTTGGTTTAAGTCTTGAGTGTCATTGAACACGATTATGTTTATAAGTTTTTAAGGCATATATGCCATGAATTATCATTGTATTTGGTTCCGTAAACCATAGTGTATATTCTTCGGTAATTTCAAGACAAACTTCTCACATGATTACATGAATTCCTAACAAGAACTTCATCCAACCGAGAAAGTGTTTAGTTAGATCTCAAGTTATCTTAGCTTTAATTCAAAGCTACTTATAGTCTTGAAAGTCTATAAATACACAAATAAATAACTGGGAACTTGAATCTATGACACTTCTTTGACTTAGTTGCTTGCTAGACTCGTCCTTTGTTCAACCTAGTTTTCCTCTGAGAAACATAATTAGGTTTACGATTTAAAGACTTCACTTAAGGATTTGTGAAGCCAGGTTCGATTATCTTTTACCTGATAGTTCCTGTATCCGATTTTGTTATTACCGATCATTGATATTTTCACAATCTCTAATCGTGAATTAGATAAATATAACTTGATAAGTTCTCTTCGTCTCGTACTTTGTGATTCCTCGAGAAAGATATCTAAAACTCGTCTTTGTTCATTGATTTAGATAGTTCTCGAGAAGTGGTTAATAATCCAGCTTCTCACCTAATCGAGTGTAAGTGTTCCCGATTCATTAGATTTGTCACTTTGCTATTGCAAACAAATTTGCAAGCCTTGATTTAAATGATTTAAAGGAAATCAAATAGGCTTCACTTAGGTTAAAGCAACTTTTAGGCTATAAAGGACGTCAATTAAGGGAATCAATTGAGTAAAGCTTGCTAAGTTCAAGAGAGGTAAGAAGCACGACTATAGTTGAATTTCTTTGAGGGTTAATTTGGTCTCAACTACATTCCAAATCAAGTTTGATAATATTCTAGTGTATATACGGCATAATACAATTTTTTCATTTAAAGTTCGACGAGGTCCCTGAGTTTTTCTCTGTGCGCTTTTCTGCCCAACAAAACTTCAATTGTCTTATATTTTTTTCTTTTTCGTGTCGTATTGTTTTATCTTTATAATATGAATAAAACAAGTAGTACGTGACATTTCGAAAAATTCTAGGGATTTGAACCCTAGCCCAACCTGTTTGGGTGGACGAAATATCAGGCGCCAATATCATACACTTATAGTCGTAGTGCCAAAATCCCAGTATGAGTGTTATTAATAAAGTAGTTATCCATTTGTAGGGTTAGACATCCTGATTAGTAGATGCAATGGAGAAGTGTAGAAAGTTTCTAGCATGAGTGACATGTGACAGACATGAGCTAGTTAGGGTCATTTATTAAACCAAGTTTAATTTCTTAGAAGACAAATCTCATTTTCTTTTCCCTGTTCTTCCCCTTTTTATTTTCTCTCACCCAATTTCATCTACTGATTTTCACGACAATCTCGCAAGAGTATATTTTTTCCTAACAATTGTCTCACAAAGGTAAGGGGTCTTCTTATTGTTTTCTCCCTTTTGATTTTCATTTGTGCTTTTATATGTATTGGTGATATAATTTTGTTTGATGAATGCGATTTCTACAAGCCGATGATTGGGCATTCTTTACTTCGTATCGTTTTGTATCTGGTTAAAATTTTAGTTGAATTTCTGGTCTAATTGAAAGAATATGGAAAATCCCTTAAATCTTTAGTTTTTATGATTTGTGATCCGGTTGTTGAGAGTCAAATAACATGAAGCATTTACTTTCATATTCATTTCAATTTATTATGGTTTGGTTGATTTTTCTTAGTGAAATGTTACCCCTTCACTGTATGGGTTGATACCATAAATTACTTATTTGAAAATCCAATCCTTCAAAACATTTTCCTTATGAAATTTTTTTGAATCAAGTATTAGTCTTGTTGTTTCATTTGGTGCTCCTGTCACAATTTCTCATTTGATTCGAAATGATGGGCTCAATTGATTTTTTGTGGTTACATTTATCTTGAGTTTAAAAGTTTTTCATATGCTTATGAAAATGTCCCAATTGAGTTTCCATAAATTTCCTGCTTACTTAGTTTCTGATAGAATCTCCTTTGAACTATTCGGGTCATGAATTTTTTACGTGTATATCAATTTATTTGGTTTTAATACTCATTACTTGGTACGTCATTTAGTTAAAAGATTTGTTTCACTTCCGCTTTATTACTACCTTTGCTCTTCATCTCTGGTGGTTAATACATTTTGCATATCTTATATCTCACATGTATACTTGAAAGTTTTACTGCCATGAAGGATCACATGCTATCCTACTTGAGATGTTATGACATATAATTGAACCTATCATTTATAACTTTGTTAAGTGGGATTGCCACGTTTGCTTGCAATTATATACGTTTAACTTGGATTTCGAGTGACGCAACATGGCTTAGCCTTGCTAAAATGAGTTGAAATCGATCCATTTAGAAGAAAAATTTCGATCTCATTGCATAGTACGTATTCAATCTAGGTAGTTTAATTCAGATTAATCGTGGACAATAACGAGACTTGTTGTTGCAGAATTTGTATTTTGAAAGATAGATAACAAGTTTCATGCTTGGCCGTAATTCGAGGATCCTCTGATTTGGGTATCGTCTAGATTGATCTTGGATATTGATTTGGAGATCGCCCAAGAACTCTTCTACACAATCGATTCACTGACTTTGTTGTCTAGACATATTTATTGTGAATAGAAAGAGAAAAAAAATTATATACATATTTTTAAGGATCTTTAATTAGACATAATTGCAATTGTATCAAGTTTTGTCCATAAAGGTTTTCGAACGAAAAAGTTGGTGGTGTACTTGGTACCCTCTCCTTTTCAATTGGTATCGACTGTGCAAAACACTGTTAGACCTAACAACTTTGTGTTTGTGGCGATCCGAATCTATGAAAAAATGTTCAACCTTTGATAACATATCATCGGTTGTCGAAAGCGTTGTCTTTATGGATTCTATTAAGGAGATCATATCTTTTTCTCTATCTAAAATAGACGAACATTCCGTTCCCATAGAACAACTAGGTATTTACAATTGTTATTTTTAATATGTCATTGATGAGTCTGACTCAGAAGTGGAAAGGCAAACAACCAAAAAAATTGTTGGAATTCTTAAACATCTCTGAGTTCAAGCTTTTGAGGTCAACAGGATGAAAAACAAAATCAATGTTTATATTGTTAAGGTTAACGAAAAAGATTCACGAATAAGAATCCTTCTTGTAGAAAATATTTTGTGGATGAGAAAATTATATAAGTCGAGTTGCGTCTAGAGGAAAATGCCTTGGAACTTATATGCCTACAAGATACGCTTCCCGCACTTCTGCACACTGGCTCTGTGAGTCGGAAATTTTAGCCTTATCCATGATCAAAAAATTAAGGAGTTATAAAAAGTGATTGTTGATCGTACTCATGAAGTCCTAATAAAATCTCCTTCAGAAGATCATGCTCAAAGTATCTCTACTTTGATAAGGTATGAACAATTAATTTTATCTGACCAAGAAAAAAATGTCTCTCTAAGAATGAAAGGTTCTTCTGATGTCTCTTATGTCAAGACAATTCATTATGATCCCATAAGAACTCAGAAAATTTTCCAAGCTCCAGTTGGAGAATAATCGTTTTAATAATCTCCGTATTATATTGTTTTATCTTTATAATAAGAATAGTACAAGCAATACATTTTCAATCTAGGTAGTTTAAGTCCTTATTAATTGTCATCAATAATGAGACTAGTTGCTCTTGCATTCGTATCTTTAAAGATAGATAGGAAGGATCCAAATCCTCTTGATCTCGGATACGACTAAATTGACCTTTGATATTGATATGTGACATCGTCCAAAAACTCCTATACGCAATCAGGTTCACGGACATTTAGTGTAACATATTGATTGTGGAAAATAAAAAGAATAACACTATATACAATCTTATTCAATGGTTTTCTTTGACCTACTTGTGATTGTATAAGATTTTGTACATGCATGTTGCTAAACGAAAAATTTGGTGGTGTACTTGGTACCTTCTCCTTTGTAACATGTGCAGATAAAAACACTAAATATAAATATATTTTAATAATAATGTTTTTGGGCGCCCAACTAGGAATAAATATCAAAGTCTAAAAAAATTAAAGCCCTTAAACTCACAAATCCGACAAGCCAGAAAAGTGAATCACCCGCTTCTTTGTAACTTCATTTTTGACATAAAGTCCTGGATCGATATGATTCCTTAATATATCTCAGCTAAATTCATCCACTTCCTTGTGTTCACCATCATAAGACGGATCTATATTTCGGCCAACAAGAATTCACTTGGATTGATCGAACCAAACAAAAATACCCATTGTAAAACTTTAAACATAGAAAGACACTTCAAGAAAATCATAGTTCAGCTGATTCTTGGAGGTGATAGGGCATCATTGAATAAAACAATAGGAACATATCTCTTGAGTTTGTGTGAGCATAATCAAATTGTTGTTGTCCAGTTCAAGAAGTTGAAATGAAACTCACAATGCAATATATGTCATTTCAAATAATGTGTTTGGGAATTTCGTGGACTTAAATTGTGTCTTCAATTATATATAGCTAAGCATGTGTGTTAGAGCGTTGGTTGGTCGAATCGCAAGTTTTGTTATCTCAAGCTTGTTGTCAATGTAGATGCACAAAACTATATATTGATTTATAGTCCACTAAAGTCAAATCTTGGGATATGATTAGAATATGGTAGTTGAGTAGCAGACATCACAGAATAACCCTCGAAGGTTAAAGACTATAGATCAAACGAAGACATTTGAAGAACTTCATCCACAAAGAGGTATGTAAATACTAAGCCATCCTATTTACTCACGATATTTACTATTTTATCTTTTATGAGACTATGTCATATGATTTCAATAGATTTCATATTGCAAAGAAGAAATTTCTAAAAGCTTGTCTTGACAAATCTCTCAAATATGATCAAGGAATGCATGCTCATAGATCCTTAACAATCTTAGTCAAGAACAATTTATGGTTCAAGAGTTATTTTTGTTTCAAGTTGATCATTTGGAAATTGCCCAAGCAATGATATTTCATATTTATGGCTATTGAGAATGATTCAAACTGTATAAAAGAGAGTTTTAAGAACTACTTGAGATTCGAACACCTAGTATGTACGCATACCTAGTACGCACATACCCTAGCCATTTGAGTTCAGAAAATGGGAGGTACCCCATACCCAAGACGTGTACCCAATGATTCTGATTTTGTGAATAAGGGGAGGTACTCATACCCAACACGCATAACCCAATGGCATGAGTTCTTGAATGTCTAAGGGTAAACATACCCATTACGGCTACCCTAGCAGCCTAAGTTCACATACATGGTCTATAGATATGCGTTACCCTACACATACCTAAACAATACAAATTGCGAGATGCTCATAAACTATTTTCATAAATATGTTTGGCATCGCTACAACTCTCATAAGTATTTCTAAGACAACTTTGTTCATTAAATCAATTTGTGTTTGTGAATCTTGGTTTAAGTCTTGAGTGTCATTGAACACGATTATGTTTATAAGTTTTTAAGGCATATATGCCATGAATTATCATTGTATTTGGTCTTAAACCATAGTGTATATTCTTCTTAGGGTGTATATCCTACCCTCACCCCGCCACCCTATCCTACCTGCTGCCAGAATTTTACTCAGAGTCTCATCCTACCCGCCATTGACGGGTAGGGTGACGGGTAAACATTTTATCTGCCGTCAAATGGGTAGGGTGACGGATAAAACCTGCAATTATCCTACTCCTACCCGCTTACCCGCCTCATATATGTAAAAGACCAAATAATCCTTATTCTTTCTTTTGTCTCGACTCAGTTCTTTTCTTCCTAAACCCTTTTTTTTTTCTTTCGTTTTGGTTTTTCCAAAGGAGAGCTCTGAGAAAGAACACCCCAGAGATCGAGAGAGAAAAAGAAAAAGAGGGAGTTAAATCAAGAGAGTTAGATATCCAGAGAGAGGTAAATAGAGATTGATCGGGAGTTAGAGACAGATTGAATCATGAGTTAGATCGAGATATGGATCTATTTTGATTTTGATCAGAGAAGAGAAGAGTGTTTTACTTTCGGAAAACAAGCATGTAATCCAAACCCTTTTTTTATTTTTGCTAAAATTGATTCACGCATGATGTTTTTGTTGATTATAGTTGAAGTTGAGATGATTGATAGTTCTGAAATTTAGGATTTATGAAATTAGGGTTCCACTGAAATTGGGAAATTTTTAAATTAGGTTTTGTGTTTTTTCCTAATCGATTGCAGCATGAAGTTTGTTGATTTTTGTTTATTATAATTGAAATTCAAAATGAATGATGGTGTTACTAGAGAAACTTATAATTGATTGAAAAAATCATAGGGTTTTACAATTTCATGCATGACCCTCTCTGTAGTAATTTTCGTTTAACTGATTGAATAGGGTTAATCCACTTTAGCCCATAAGATAACTTCCCAAATAATTGTTGAAATTGAGGACCCTCTAATCACTGAGTTGGTCAAGCTACAAATTTAAGACTACACAAGGAGTCAATTTTGAGCACTTATAGTTAATGCTGCACAATTTAGACTTGGTTTTAGTATTGCATACACACCTGTTCTAATAAAGTGCAAAGTTTGGCTGTGTGTCCCTTATTTCTTTTATGAAAGTGATGACTAATCTTAAGCTCTTTACTTGTCATCTGTCTGCAACTTTGCTATAGTGATGTAACTTTCTCTGTTCCCTTTATTCTTGTTTGCTTCTGTTTTCACGTGATTTTGTCTTTGTGCACTGTTTTTCTTCTTACAATATATCTTTATTAATCAACAGTAAAAGGAAATTGGAATACGAGATTACCTGATTGGAATTGGAAACCAGCTGAATTAAGGAAATTTCCCCAAACTTTAGCAGGTATTATACCTTCATACTACAGGTCCATTTTTTAAATTTGTAATTACTATCTTTTAAATTTGTAAATATTTGGGCTTCTCAAAGGCATTTTCAACCATTAAGTACTAATATGTGCTAGCACATGCTCGTTTCATAAGTATTTATTGCTTCAGATATGATTATTTAATTTTTTTGGCCAATGGTATTCTGGATACGAAATGAGTTGAAATGACAACTGTACTTGCAGGACGAAACAACACTAATTTGGTTTTCCCTGAAGTAGGAAAGGAATTTGGAAGCTGTCTTCCATCACACATATCATCCCTGGACAGAGAACCGTGAGTCAGTCTATTTCTCAGGATACATTCTGTTACAGTAATTTTTCAATTATGAATTTATTTCTTGTTAGTTTTTCTACTGGTTGTTTTTTACCTTCTATTTTTAACCCGTTTCATAGTTTTTACTATTCGTAATATGTTCAGTTTAGTTTGTGTGTTGCTTCTTACACTAAAGATTAAGAGAAGTCATTTCAATATGAATATATGCAGGTCCTTTCTTCGACTACCTTACCTTTACTCTATAGCCTGTAAAAGCTGTGTACTTTTATCCTTTGAAAGGGCTACGTATTACTACTGTAACTGCCACTTATTTTCCGGTACAATCCCAGTCCAAATCACCATGGTAATTTCTTTAATTATAGGATCTCAAGTAGTTTTGTGGTACCAACTAAAGGCAGGGCTAAATAAATGAGTATTTTACCAACAATGCTACGCTTACCCAAACCCCCTGTACGTTCCTCTGAGAACACAAGGGCTCATTTAATGGGATTGGTCCACTAGTCTTGCAGGAGGCGTTTTTGGGAAGGTGCCAAACATTTTTCTGCCAGAAGAGCTGCTAATTCAAATCTGTCATATCGTAGTTAGTTAGCCTGGTTTCTAGATTATCACTTGGTCTATTTAGTGCAGGTACTAACCGTAGGACCGATTCTTTTTTTTTTGGTTAGTGCAGTGTTAGGCCTTATGTCAGGTAAATATATCTTTCACAATCATTTCTGGATAACCGTTAATAAGCTAATTAATAAATCGAACAGAGAGAAACAAACACAGTTAAAATAAACTATTAAAAATCTTGGGATTTCATTTTCACAAACTTAATAACTATGGAATAGAAGTCTTTGGTCATGGAAATGGACATGGTGTTTATATCCTATTAATGTTCTCATCTTGTTTCTGAATTGAGTGGGAGCAACTCTGATCCCCATATGTTCAACTATCAATTGTCTGTCTGCTTTTACCTGATGATACTTTGTCTTCTTAGTTTTGTCTTCTTACACCATGCATGAATTAATGCTTCTTATATAAACATTTTCTTTATATAGTCGGTTCAAGAATAGTGGAAAGCCTTAATCTAATTGGGTTTTTGCAATGTAATAGATTGTGGTCTCAATGCTGGAATTTTGTTTGTGCAGGCTTAGTGTGAGGAAACATGGTTGAGATTACGGTATGATGTCAACGACCTCATATTTCCCTCTCAAGCTACATCTCAATTCAGGCAACAAAGGGCCAGTGCTGTTGCATCTCCACCACCTCCACCTCCACCATCTTCTCAAACTCAAGTCGAGAAAGTATGAAGCTAAGAGAACATCTTGGTATGGGAACATTTCGAAAAGAGTGTTGATGAAGTTGTATTACATGGGGAAGTGTAACTACTGTGGAAGGTGGTAAATATAAGGTGTGGTAAGGAGCATGGAACATCTAATTTGAACTGGCATTTGACTAAGTGTCAAAAGTATTTGGATACAAGCTGGGACAACAGTCTCTGGGTCAGCCTAGCACTGGGAGATCAAAGAATGTAAGGGATGGGGCTACGTTTTGTCAAGAAGCATGTAGAGAGCCTTGATAAATTTCATTATCATAGATGAACAATCTTTCCGAATGGTTGAAGGTGAAGGGTTCATAAAGATTTTGTAGGTATCTTGAGCCAAGGTTCAAACTTCCATCTCTGATGACCGTCTATCGTGATATTTGCAGGCCGTTTGTGACCGAAAAAGGCCAAGTTGGTGAACTATTTCAAGGTGAACAAGGTTAGAGTTTGTCTCACAATGCATACTGACGTCCATTCGTAACTACAACTACATGGTAAAGGACGCTCACTTTATCGATGACCAATGGAAGCTACACAAGAGAATCATATGTTTTTGTTTAATCACTAGTCATGGAGGTGAACATATTGGAAGAACATTGAGAAGTGTTTGATCGAGTGGGGGCTTGAGAGAGTGTTCACCATCACTGATAATGCATCCGCAAAATAAAAAAGCAATAGAATATGTCAAGGAGAGAGTTGTAAGTTGGGGATCATCAATTGTTGGAGGTAAGCATTTGCATGCCGATGTGCCGCCCACGTATTAGCTTTAGTTGTTAAGGATGGGTTGAAGAAGTATAATCACTTAGGTGGCCAGAATCGAGTCGGTGGTTAAATACGCCATGACCTCTCCCTGCTAGGATGAAGAGGTTCTTAGAAGTCGTATTTAACGAAAGAAATTGAGTATAAAAAGGGATTAATGTTAGATGTGAAGACAAGATGGAACTCCATTTATTTGATGTTGGATGCAATGTAAAAATATGAAAAGGCCTTTATAAGGCTAGCACATGGCCGATAAAGCATTTCGTGAGAGATTTATCTTGATATTCCCGATGAACTAGTAAATGGGTGTTAATATTGATGATATTGACGATAGACGTATGTTCCCGATGAATTAGGAATCTAGTTCATCCGATTCTCGATGCTCCCGAAGAACCCGTAGCTGGCTCGTGGAGAAAAGCCAAGAAGAAAAGCGCTCGCGTGCATGCTCCCGAAAAGTATGATTGGGCTAATGCTCGAGTCCTAGTTCGCTTTTACAGGTATTTTATCTTTCTTTTATCTAACCATTTTAGAACTGATTGCATGAAATGGGTATTTATACTTTCCCAATAATTTGGTGGGTCCTAGGTTCCATTATTGCCTGACCTTGATTGTCTTTTCATTAGAAGTGACAGCCACACTTTGTCCTCACGATGTACATGATTATTGATCAGATTGTATTAAGCTTTAAGAACATCCCATATATTTTGACCTGATGTGTTTGAATGCCAAGTGAAGATCTGTTCATCTAAGTGATTCGAACAATCTGTACTTCATTATGACTCAATTCAGAGCATCGCCATTGTACCCAAAAGTTTGAATTCTCAGATATTTTTGTCTAAGTTTGAAAACAGTCATCTCTTTTTTCTCCGTAGTTCCATTGTTCTACACTTGGTCAAGTGAGTTAAAAGTTTATGGTATATGGCAGAAGTCACGAGTTTAAATTCTCCTATGTTTTTCTAAGACATATTATGAGCTTTTACTGCACATTATTTCTATCGCTTCAGCTAATTACTTCAACCAATGAATTTCATCGTCAAGATGTAATATATGAAAAGTAATTACTTCAACACAATAGTTCTCCTTGTTTTCTTTCTAAGTGGACTCAACTGTTGCTATATGGCATCTCCTCATGGTCGTAAGACTTCCACTTTCCTTGTTTTCATAAGGTCGATAGTTCATTCTAGTCCTTATTCTCATTTCTGACCTTGATTTTCACAAGCTATCAAGCTTATGCTTCTAAATCTCCTAAGTTCATTCTAGTCCTTCAACTGTTTCTGTTAAATAACACTTATGCATCGTTTCTCTACAGTGTTTTAGTAGGCCATCAGTGAGTTCTCTCGCTCTACCTATGTCACTTCGCATACATTTTTGGAGGAAATTAGTGATGTCCGTGGAGATTTAACCAGACTAGGCGAAAGCTCGCTGATCCTTACTTAAGCCATATGGGTGAGAAGATGTTACTAAAATACAACAAGTATTGGAGGTGAGTATGATTGCATGGAATCCTTTATTGTTTATTCTCAGTGCTTTCGATCCAAGAGAGAAAGAACAGTGAACTTCGCAAGTAATATTAAGACTTGATTGTGCAGTGATATTCACCGGATGAAACAAAAATTGCAAAAAAATGGTTAGATAAAGTGAAAGTGGATTTTAATGAATTATTTCTAGCTTATAAGGCGTAGATATACAGTGTAGGAAGTGTGTTAGCCTCGTCTAATCATGGGTGAAACAGGTGGTAGTCCTAGTCAAGAGAGTTCTAGTTCTACGATACATAGAAAGAGAAGACATAAGGTACATAGAGAAGAACGTAAAACCCACTGTCTACAATGGAGGATTTTGACAAATCGTAGGTGGAAAGATATTTGTCTGAGCATGACTTACTCTACCAACAAAAGACAAGAAAGAAGGTTCAAAATTTGATATATCGACTCTAGTGGAAAATCAATGCCGTAAGGTTTGATATTCGCCACTCATAGCTAAGAGACATACTTGCGATTCCCGTCTCTTCGACTGCTAGGTGAGTCCGCTTTCGACATTGAAAGAGAATTCTTGGTCACTTCCGAAGCTCTTTAAGGCCCCGTGATCGTGGAAGCACTGATTTTACTGCAAAATTGGTTGCGACACCAATTGACATGGACCCCTCTACATTCTGGAGCCGAGGTGAACGAGGATGACGTTTTAGAGTCGTGCATGAAAACTCTTTCCCCGATTAATGCATGTATGAGTATGTTTCAATCTCGTATGTAATTGCTTAATGATCCCTTGTTGCTAGCTCTTTTTGTAGCGCGTTTTGAATCTCGTAGTGATTTTCTAGCATATGTATCTCGAGCTCCACCTAAAACCTTAAACTCTTTACTGCTTTTCTCCCCATAAGTTTCTTCATATTCCGATCTCTAGATTTGTCACTGCAGACCCCACGGAAATATCCACAAACCGTGAATTATCGAGGTTGATGGTCATATAGTCATGATTGAACTATACACCAAGGCCGTCCCATTTCATTTGGGATACTTGATCAAGATGATGCCGGGTACTAAGTGAATGAACGTAAATCCTTACTTATACGCTTTCCGTGTGCACATTTAATTTCGAGAACAACCGCCGCACTTACCCCACCCCGTAGAAAGAAATGTATCTGAAGCAATAACAAAGTTAAACATTTCCGCTACCACTTGTGTTTGCGATCGATACTCGATACTTCGATTGCTCATTTTTCAATGTTCAAATTCCCGCTCTGATAAAGCATCCCATATACGACGATTTGTTGTTAAGTTTATAAGAGAAACAAAGATAAGTAGGCATACAAGTTTTCCTGGTTTATGAGGCATACTTATTTAGAATTCTTAATTATCATTGTATCTTTTTATGCTTGGTTAACTTTAAAAATGAAAATTATCTGTGTTTAGCCTTCGCTAGGTGATCGCTGTGCATAATCGCTTATTTGAAACGATTTTAGACTTTGTATGGCAAAAGAACTTTTAAGAATCGGATTCATGTCTTCCTAGCATTTTTGAAATGCGTGTGGTTCAAATAATGGAATTAATTCATGTTTATAGAATATTCGAGGATGCTACACTATGTTCACGCTGCTCTTGGCAGTATAGCACACATTATGGATTCTGGATTCTTGTTGGCTTTGTTATCGGATATGTTGCACTTGTTTCTTGATAAGATGCATTGTGGTAAGTCTTTTTCGTGAAAAGTTGCAGTTTAATGATGTATGAATTTTTTTGTCGCTAGCTAGTATCGTATTTCACTACCACGATCAATGCACCGATCGATGCATTTCACTACCAAGATCGGGTACCGATTGATACCTTTGTCAAAGATATAGAAGATACATGTGTATATGTACTCTCCCTTGTATCAAGAAGAGAATCTAACAAGAGATAATTTGTATGTCTGATTTATTTGGTGATCTTAGTACTTATTCCATCATCGTAGATGATGATTGAAAGAAGGTCAATATGAAGAGCTTTTGGTGATGATCTTTGTTATATGAAGAACAAGGTCACATGAAGAACATGGAATTGGGCTGGGATTCATCGTCGATTTTGAAAAGAATAGAACTCGTTTCTTGAGACTACAAATGGCTTTGTGCCTAGCAGGATGTTTTTGTATGTTCATTTTTCCCTAGTTAGATTGGCAGTACCATTGGGTACATACTTAGATAGGCTGACTCTTATTTATGGTGTTGTTGCAAGATAATTTTTTTTTTGTCTTTTGGGTATACACAAAACTAACAGAAGGTACTAACAAGTAGGAAAAAAAAAAAAAAAAAAACGGTTATACCCGTCACCCTATCCTACCCGACCCGTCAAGTGATGGGTCGGGTAGGATCTTACCCGTTTACTGGCGGGTAGGGTGGCGGGTAAAAATTTCTTACCGTTATTCAGCGGGTAGGGTGGCGAAATAGGCCATATCCTACCCACCCTACCCGTTGTGCAGCCCTAATTCTTCTGTGTAATTTCAAGACAAACTTCTCACATGATTACATGAATTCCTAACAAGAACTTCATCCAACCGAGAAAGTGTTTAGTTAGATCTCAAGTTATCTTAGCTTTAATTCAAAGCTACTTATAGTTTCGAAGTCTATAAATACATAAATAAATAAGCTCCGGGAACTTGAATCTATGACACTTCGACTTAGTTGCTTGCTGACTCGTCCTTTGTTCAACCTAGTTTTCCTCCGAGAAACATAATTGGTTTACGATTTAAAGACTTCACTTAAGGATTTGTGAAGCCAGGTTCGATTATCTTTTACCTGATAGTTCTTGTATCCTGATTTTGTTATTACTGATCATTGACATTTTCGTCAATATCTAATCAGGAATTAGATAAATATAACTTGATACGTTCTCTTCGTCTCAGACTTTGTGATTCCCCGAGAAAGATATCTAAAACTCGTCTTTGTTCATTGATTTAGATAGTTCTTGAGAAGTGGTTAATAATCCAGGCTTCTCAGCTAATTGAGTGTAAGTGTTCCTGATTCATTAGATTTGTCAGCTTTGCTATTGCAAACAAATTTGCAAGCCTTGATTTAAATGATTTAAAAGGAAATCAAATAGGCTTCACTTAGGTTAAACCAACTTTTAGGCTATAAAGGACGTCAATTAAGGGAATCAATTGAGTAAAGCTTGCGAAGTTCAAGAGAGGTAAGAAGCACGACTATAGTTGAATTGCTTGGAGGGTTTAATTTGGTCTCAACTACATTCCAGTCTGAAGTTCGATAATATTCTAGTGTATATAGCGGCTTAATACAGTTTTTCATTTAAAGTTCGACGAGGTCCCAGAGTTTTTCTCCAGGTGCAGTTTTCTCGTCAACAAAACTTCAATTGTCTTCGTGTCGTATTGTTTTATCTTTATAATATGAATAAAACAAGTAGTACGTGACATTTCGAAAAAAATTCTAGGGCTTTGAACCCTAGCCCAACCTGTTTGGGTGGACGAAATATTGTGCGCCAATATCATACACTTATAGTCGTGGTGTGCCAAAATCCCAGTATGAGTGTTATTAATAAAGTAGTTATCCATTTGTAGGGTTAGACAGCCTGATTAGTAGATGCAATGGAGAAGTGTGTAAAGTTTCTATGATGAGTGACATACGTGATGTACATGAGCTAGTTAGGGTCATTTATTAAACCAAGTTTAATTTCTTAGAAGACAAATCTCATTTTCTTTTCCTCTGTTCTTCCCTTTTATTTTCTCACCCAATTGTATTCGATTTTCGACAATCTCTCAAAGTATATTTTTTTCCTAACAAGTGTCTCTGCCAAAGGTAAGGGGTCTTCTTATTGTTTTCTCCCTTTGATTTTCATTTGTGCTTTTATATGTATTGGTGATATAATTTTGTTTGATGAATGCGATTTCTACAAGCCGATGATTGGGCATTCTTTACTTCGTATCGTTTTGTATCTGGTTAAAATTTTAGTTGAATTTCTGGTCTAATTGAAAGAATATGGAAAATCCCTTAAATCTTTAGTTTTTATGATTTGTGATCCGGTTGTCGAGAGTCAAATAACATGAAGCATTTACTTTCATATTCATTTCAATCTATTATGGTTTGGTTGATTTTTCTTAGTGAAATGTTACCCCTTCCTTTGTATGGGTTGATACCATAAATTACTTATTTGAAAATCCAATCCTTCAAAAACATTTTCTTATGAAATTTTTTGAATCAAGTATTAGTCTTGTTGTTTCATTTGGTGCTCCTTTCACAATTTTCTCATTTGATTCGAAATGATGGGCTCAATTGATTTTTTGTGGTTACATTTATTCGAGTTTAAAAGTTTTTCATATGCTTATGAAAATGTCCCAATTGAGTTTCCATAAATTTCCGCTACTTAGTTCGATAGAATCTCCTTTAAACTATTGGGTCATGAATTTTTACGCGTGTATATAATTTATTTGGTTTTAATACTCATTACTTGGTAAATCATTTAGTTAAAAGATTTGTTTCACTTCCGCTTTATTACTACCATTGCTCTTTATCTCTCGTGTTAATACATTTTGCATATCTTATATCTCACATGTATACTTGAAAGTTTCACCGCCCATGAAGGATCACATGCTATCCTACTTGAGATGTTATGACATATAATTGAACCTATCGTTTATAACTTTCATAAGCCGATCGCCACGCTTGCTTGCAATTATATACGATTTAACTTTGGATTTGGTGATGACATGGCTTAGCCTTGCTAAATGAAGTTTGAAATCTGATCCATTTAGAAGAAACAGTGCAGTGCATTTGCATAAGACGTATTCAATCAGGTAGTTAGTGTGATTAATCGGGACAATAATGAGACTTGTTGTTGTAGAATTTGTATTCTGAAATATAGATAACAAGTTTCACGCTTGGCGGAAATCAGATCTTTGAGTTTGGGTAAGCCTAGATTGATCTTGGATATTGATTTGTGAGATCGTCCAAGAACTCTTCTACACAATCAGATTCACGAAAAAATTATATACATATTTTTCAAGGATCTTTAATTAGGGACATAATTGCAATTGTATCAAGTTTTGTCCATAAAGGTTTCCGAGCGAAAAAGTTTGGTATACTTGGTACCCTCTCCTTTTCAATTGGTATGGGGCCAAGGGCAAACACGAGAATTAGACCTAACAACTTTGTGTTTGTGGCGATCCGAATCTATGAAATGTTCAACCTTTGATAACATATCACTTCGGTTGTCCAGCGTTGTCTTTATGGATTATATTAAGGAGATCATATCTTTCTCTATCTAAAATAGATTTAACATTCCGTTCCCATAGAATAGCTAGTATTTACAATTGTTATTTTTAATATGTCATTGATGAGTCTGACTCAGAAGTGGAAAGGGAAACAACCAAAAAAATTGTTGGAATTCTTAAACATCTCTGAGTTCAAGCTTTTGAGGTCAACAGGATGAAAATCAAAATCAATGTTTATATTGTTATGGTTAATGAAAAAGATTCACGAATAAGAATCCTTCTTGTAGAAAATATTTTGTGGATAAGAAAATTATATAAGTCGAGTTACGTCTAGAGGAAAATGCCTTGGAACTTATATGCCTACAAGATACGCTTCCCTCTACCGGTAATATTGTCTGTGAGTCAGAAATTTTAGCCTTATCCATGATCAAAAAAATTAAGGAGTTATAAAAAGTGATTGTTGATCGTACTCATGAAGTCCTAATAAAATCTCCTTCAGAAGATCATGCTCAAAAAAGTATCTCTACTTTGATAAGGTATGAACAATTAATTATATCTCGACTAAGAAAAAATGTCTCTCTAAGAACGAAAGGTTCTTCTGATGTCTCTTATGTCAAGACAATTCATTATGATCCCATAAGAACTCAGAAAATTTTCCAAGCTCCAGTTGGAGAATAATCGTTTTAATAATCTCCGTATTATATTGTTTTTATCTTTACAATAATACGAATAGTAGCAATACATTTTCAATCTAGGTAGTTTAAGTCCTTATTAATTATCATCAATAATGAGACTAGTTGCTCTTGCATTCGTATCTTGAAAGATAGATAAGGCAGATCCAAATCCTCTTGATATGGATACGGCTAAATTGACCTTTGATATTGATATGTGAGATCGTCCAAAAACTCATACGCAATCGGGTGCACGGACTTTTAATTGTAACATATTGATTGTGGAAAATAAAAAGAATAACCCTATATACAATCTTTATCAAGGGTTTTCTTTGACCTACTTGTGATTGTATAAGATTTTGTCCACATGCATGTTCTTTGAACGACAAATTTGGTGGTGTACTCGGACCTTCTCCTTTGTAACATGCGAGATAAAAAAACACTAAATATAAATATATTTTAATAATAATGTTTTGGGTGCCTAACTAGGAATAAATATCAAAGTCTAAAATTAAAGCCCTTAAACCTCTCAAATCCGATTAAGCGACAAAGTGAATCACCCACTTCTTTGTAACTTCATCGGACATAAAGTCCGGATCGATATGATTCCTTAATATATCCGTGCTAAATTCATCCACTTCCTCGTGTTCATCATCATAGCACGGATCTATATTGCAGCAACAAGAATTCACTTGGATTTATCGAACCAAACAAAAATACCCATTGTAAAACTTTAAACATAGAAAGACACTTCAAGAAAATCATAGTTCGCTACAGTTCTTGGAGGTGATAGGGCATCATTGAATAAAACAATGAGCATATCTCTTGAGTTTGTGTGAGCATAATCAAATTGTTGTTGTCCGATTCAGAAGTTGAAATGAAACTCACAATGTATGTCATTTCAAATAATGTGTTTGGGAATTTCATGCTTCTAAATTGTGTCTTCTATTATATATAGCTAAGCATGTGTGTTAGGAGTCGTTGGTCGGTCGAACTCCCAAGATTTTGTTATCTCAAGCTTGTTGTCAATGTAGATGCACAAAACTATATATTGATTTATAGTCTAATAAAGTCAAATCTTGGGATATGATTAGAGTATGGTAGTTGAGTAACGAGACATCAGAATAACCCTCGAAGGTTAAAGACTAAAGATCAAACGAATACATTTCAAGAACTTCATCCACAAAGAGGTATGTAAATACTAAGCCATCCTATTTACTCACGATATTTACTATTTTATCTTTATGAGACTATGTCATATGATTTCAATAGATTTCATATTGCAAAGAAGAAATTTCTAGTCAAGCTTGTCTTGACAAATCTCTCGAAATATGATCAAGGAATGCATGCTCATAGATCCTTAACAATCTTAGTCAAGAACATTTATGGTTCAAGAGTTATTTTTGTTTCAATTTGATCATTTGAAATTGCCCAAGCAATGATATTTCATATTTATGGCTATTGAGAATGATTCAAACTGTGATAAAAGAGAGTTTCTTTAACTACTTGAGATTCGGATACCTAGTATGTACGCATACCGAGCACGCATACCCCAATATCGAGTTCCGAAAATGGGAGGTACCCATACCTATGCGATGTACCCAATGATTCCGATTTTGTGAATAAGGGGAGGTACACATACCTAAATCGCGTAACCCAATGGCATGAGTTCTTGAATGTCTAAGGGTAAACATACCCATTACGCCTACCCTAGCGACTGAAAGTTCACGCATGCGGTCTATAGATATGCGTACCCCTACCATACCTAAACAATACAAATTAGCCAGATGCTCATAAACTATTTTCATAAACATGTTTGGCATCGCTACAACTCTCATAAGTATTTCTAAGACAACTTTGTTCATTAAATCAATTTGTGTTTGTGAATCTTGGTTTAAGTCTTGAGTGTCATTGAACACGATTATGTTTATAAGTTTTTAAGGCATATATGCCATGAATTATCATTGTATTTGGTTCCAGAAACCATAGTGTATATTCTTCTGTGTAATTCCAAGATAAACTTCTCACATTATTACATGAATTCCTAACAAGAACTTCATCTGAACTGAGAAAGTGTTTAGTTAGATCTCAAGACATCTTAGCTTTAATTCAAAGCTACTTATAGTCTTGAAAGTCTATAAATACACAAATAAATAACCAGGAACTTGAATCTATGACACTTCTTTGACTTAGTTGCTAGACTCGTACTTTGTTCAACCTAGTTTTCCTCTGAGAAACATAATTAGGTTTACGATTTAAAGACTTCACTTAAGGATTTGTGAAGCCAGGTTTGATTATCTTTTACCTGATAGTTCCTGTATCCTGATTTTGTTATTACTGATCATTGATATTTTCACAATCTCTAATCTTAAATAGATAAATATAATCTTGATAAGTTCTCTTCGCCTCGGACTTTGTGATTCCTCGAGAAAGATATCTAAAACCTGCCTTTGTTCAACTGATTTAGATAGTTCTTGAGATGTGGTTAATAATCCGAGCTTCTCGCCTAACTCGAGTGTAAGTGTTCCCCGATTCATTAGATTTGTTAGCTTTGCTATTGCAAACAAATTTGCAAGCCTTGATTTAAATGATTTAAAAGGAAATCAAATAGGCTTCACTTAGGTTAAAGCAACTTTTAGGCTATAAAGGACGTCCAATTAAGGGAATCAATTGAGTAAAGCTTAGTGAAGTTTGTGAGAGGTAAGAAGCACGACTATAGTTCAATTGCTTGGAGGGTTAATTTGGTCTCAATACATTCCATCAGAAGTTTGATAATATGCTAGTGTATATACGGCCTAATACAATTTTTCATTCAAAGTTCGACGAGGTCCAGGAGTTTTTCTCCAGTCGCTTTTCAATCAACAAACTTCAAGTGTCTTATATTTTTTTTTTTTTTCGTGTCGTATTGTTTTATCTTTATAATATGAATAAAACAAGTAGTACGTGATACATTTCGAAAATTTCTGTGGCTTTGAACCCTAGCCCAACCTGTTTGGTGGAGCGAAATATTGTGCGACAATATTATACACTTATAGTCGTAATTGTGCCAAAATCCTTAAAAGATGAGTGTTATTAATAAAGTAGTTATCCATTTGTAGGGTTAGACAACTTTGATTAGTAGATGCAATGGAGAAGTGTAGAAAGTTTCTAGCATGAGTGACATGTAGATGGATATGAGCTAGTTAGGGTCATTTATTAAACCAAGTTTAATTTCTTAAGACAAATCTCATTTTCTTTTTCTGTTCTTCCCCTTTTTATTTTTCTCACCCAATTTCATCTACCGATTTTCACAACAATCTCGCAAGAGTATATTTTTCCTAACAATTGTCTCACAAAGGTAAGGGTCTTCTTATTGTTTTCTCCTTTTTAAATTTGTGCTTTTATATGTATTCGTGATAAAATTTTGTTCGATGAATGCGATTTCTATTAGCCGATGATTGGGCATTCTTTACTTCGGGTGATCGTTTGTATGGTTAAAATTTTAGTTGAATTTCCAGTCTAATTGAAAGAATATGGAAAATCCCCTAAATCTTTAGTTTTTCGATTTGTGATCGGTTGTCGAGAGTCAAATAACATGAAGCTTTTACTTTCATATTAATTTAAATCTATTATGGTTTGGTTGATTTTTTCTTAGTGAAATGTTACCCCTTCCTTTGAATGGGTTGATACCATAAATTACTTATTTGAAAATCAATCCCCTTCAAAACATTTTTCCTTATGAAATTTTGTGAATCAAGTATTAGTCTGTTTCATTTGGTGCTCCTTTCACAATTTCTCATTTGATTCGAAATGATGGGGATCGGTTGATTTTTTGTGGTTACATTTATCTTCGAAGTTTAAAAGTTTTTTATGCTTATGAAAATGTCCCAATTGAGTTTCCATAAATTTCCCGCTACTTAGTTTCTCCGATAGAATCTCCTTTGAACTGGGTCATGAATTTTTTACGCGTATATATCAATTTATTTGGTTTTAATACTCATTACTTGCACGTCATTTAGTTAAAAGATTTTTTTCACTTCCGCTTTATTACTACCTTTCCTCTTATCTCTCGTGGTTAATACATTTTGCATATCTTATATCTCACATGTATACTTGAAAGTTTTACCGCCATGAAGGATCACATGCTATCCTACCCGAGATGTTATGACATATAATGAACTTATCATTTAATAACTTTGTTGTCGGGATTGCCACGTTTGCTTGCAATTATATACGTTTAACTTTGGATTTCGGTGACGCCAACATGGTTTAGCTCGCCAAATGAGTTGAAATCGATCCATTTAGAAGAAAAAATTTGGATGCCATGACGTATTCCAATCTCAGGTAGTTTAATTTCGTATTAATCGTGGACAATAATAACGACTTGTTGTTATAGAATTTGTATTTTGAAAGATAGATAACAAGTTTCATGCTTGGCCGTAAGTCGGATCCTCTGATTTGGGTACGCTCAGATTGATCTTGGATATTGATTTGGAGATCGTGAAGAACTCTTCTACACAATCGTATCTACTGACTTTGTTGTCTGACATATTTATTGTGGAAGAAAGAGAGAAAAAAATTTATATACATATTTTTCAAGGATCTTTAATTAGACATAATTGCAATTGTATCAAGTTTTGTCCATAAAGGTTTTCAAACGAAAAAGTTGGTGGTGTACTTGGTACTCTCTCCTTTTCAATTGGTATGGAATAAGGAGCAAACACTTTGTTAGACCTAACAACTTTGTGTTTGTGGCGACCCGAATCTATGAAATGTTCAACCTTTGATAACATATCATCGGTTGTCGAAGCGTTGTCTTTATGGATTCTATTAAGAGATCATATCTTTTCTCTATCAAAAGAAACGAACATTCCGTTCCCATAGAACAACTAGGTATTTACAATTGTTATTTTTAATATGTCATTGATGAGCCTGACTCGGAAGTGGAAAGGGAAACAACCAAAAAAAGTGTTGGAATTCTTAAACATCTCTGAGTTCAAGCTTTGGAGGTCAACAGGATGAAAAACAAAATCAATGTTTATATTGTTAAGGTTAATGAAAAAGATTCACGAATAAGAATCCTTCTTGTAGGAAATATTTTTGTGGATGAGAAAATTATATAAGTCTAGTCAAGGCTTCTGTGAGTAAAATGCCTTGGAACATATGCATACAAGATACGCTTCCCCGCTGAGTAATACTATCTGTGAGTCGAAATTTTAGCCTTATCCATGATCCAAAAAATTAAGGAGTTATAAAAGTAATTGTTAATCGTACTCATGAAGTCCTAATAAAATCTCCTTCAGAAGATCATGCTCAAAGTATCTCTACTTTGATAAGGTACGAACAATTAATTTTATCTCACCAAGAAAAAATGTCTCTAAGAACGAAGGTTCTTCCGATATCTCTTATGTCAAGACAATTCATTATGAACCCATAAGAACTCGGGAAATTTTCCAAGCTCCAGTTGGAGAATAATCGTTTTAATAATCTAGTATATATTGTTTTATCTTTACAATAAGAATAGTTCAAGCAATACATTTTCAATCTAGGTAGTTTAAGTCCTTATTAATTGTCATCAATAATGAGACTAGGTTTATCTTTCATTCGTATCTTGAAAGATACATAAGGCAGGATCCAAATCTCTTGATGTGATACGACTAAATTGACCTTGATATTGATATATGTAATTGTCCAAAAACTCTATACGCAATCGGGTTCACGGACTTTTAGTGTAACATATTGATTTGGAAAATAAAAAGAATAACCCTATATACAATCTTATTCAAGGGTTTCTTTGACCTACTTGTGATTGTATAAGATTTTGTCCATGCATGTTCTTTGAACGAAAAAATTTGGTGGTGTACTTGGTACCTTCTCCTTTGTAACATGTGCAAATAAAAACACTAAATATAAATATATTTTAATAATAATGTTTTTGGCTTAACTATTTTTTTTATTTTGTCTCCTGATTCTTGTTATGTTAAATGAGTTTTTAATGTAGTTTTACCAACAATGAATACGGTCTGAAGACTTAAAATTGTATACTTGGGTTAATCAGTAATAATATATGAAACTTGGAGATTTGCTATGAACTGTGTATGTTTCAAAACATGTATAATTTTATATTACAGTAACTTTAAGTATCGAAATTGTCAAATGACTTCAATAGAAGGACTGATAAATAAACCATAATCAACTTATCCATAAAGCTGCAAGAAAAGTATTATTAAAAGCATAAAAGTAAATTTGAAGAGTATAAATAGACTGGAAATTTGAGCAGTTTTACCAGTTACAAATACATAAAAATATAAAATCAAACTCTACAAATACATGCAGTAACTATGAAACAAACCAAAAAGTTACGCCTAACGTATCAAGGCGCTCATGTCATAACTCTCTGATGCGTCGCTCTGACACTAGTGACTGGGCCTCAAGACTCCTCTTCGCGCCACTCAATTGGTGATCATGTTAATACAGATAAAAATATGGTAATAAAAAATGTGAATTACATACATTTCTCCATACCTTATCGAAGAGAGAAGAGCCATATATGAATATCGAACCAAATACCGGGCGACATAAAAATCTCAGCTCTGTCATTATCACCACATTGAGATAATTTGACTAAAAAGAATCCACTAAAGAGGCCGCTTGAGTTATATGGAAGGAGTGAAAGGAGTTACTCCAAAAGAGGCCACTTGAAATATAACTCAAAAATCTTCACTAGACGGTAAAAGAAGTCCCGTCTTTGTTATTTAGTATTTTCTAAAAGCTACTATAGGACTAAGACATGGAGACCTTCTTTCTCCTCATCTTTTCATAATCTATATGGAAATCTTCTCTATACTATTGCTCTCCCAGGAACATAACAAACTTCTTCACGATGTCAAAA
>JAJJWW010000200.1:0-15735 GCA_023531295.1 Papaver armeniacum
TGGCAAAATGAGATAGGATATCTCTATTTTGAAATACAAAGTGAGAAGCTTGAGCTTTCTGAAAACAAAGTACATCCCAAGATAAGCACCTGTACTAGGCGCCAGCAGCAAGAGTTCCTATTGTTTGTCCACGCCTTCCAGTGTCTCGACTTGTCAGTAATGAATTGTCAGTGATGAATTGGATAGCTTCAACTCCAGTCAAGGGATACTACCTAGAACAATTGAAACCCACCAACAAAAAAAACCTTTAATCAAAAAATAGAAAGAAAAACTAATTTTCTTATAGACATTTTCACAAACGGTTAAACTGCACTCTGTGTTTTACCTGGATTTCACTATTAGCAGCAACATGAAGAGAAGAAAGTTAATCATAAACAGTGAAGTTGATTTACCAAATCTTGGGTTTCCTCTCAAAAGGCTCTCCAACACATTCTAAATCATCTGCAACTTAATCCTTGACCCATTGATTCAAATCCCCTTAACTTCTGTCAAATTTTACAGATCAGTACTACTACCATCTTCTTCATCAACAAGTGGTGGTTATGGACTTATGGTGGCGGTGGTGGTGGCGGTGGACAAAAGGTGATTTGTTTGGAGGCTGAACCGCTGAAAGGAGCGGAGAGAAATATGCCCCGATCGTCTAGTGTTTGGCAGCGGGGGTCTTGTAAGTTGTACTCCAGTTACTAGCGGTCCAAATTGGTCAAGTGACTTTCTTTGACTTGACTTGGACTTGCCGGTTGACTGAATCATAGACCATAATGGCGAGTGGCACCGAGTTGCTTGGGGAGTCATCACGAGTTTGGCCGATTCTCACTGCAGCCGCCACCAGTAGTAATTTAATTTAGAGCTAACGATTTTACTAGGGTTTTACAATGGAAACACAATGGTGTCCGTGGATTTAACCTCTAGGGTTTCTGTTGGGAGATATATATATTTAAAAATATAGTTTTGTAATATTATATCAAACTTAGAGAAATAGTGTGGTGGTATTATTTTGGGCTCCCACACTATAGACTTGGGTTCAAGTCTCACCCCATACATTTGTGGAGGTATATTATATATATCTATTATTTATCAAAAATCCGGGAGAGCGGGGCCTTGGGAGGCCGGTGATTTGAAAAATAACTTTTTGCAAATTTGACTTTTGGTTTCAAAAGCGTTTAAGAAATTATTACGTAATTAATTTTCATTAATTTTGGCATTATATTCAATCGTTTTATGAGCACGTTACGGAAGATTAATTTTGGGTAATTAATCGGAATTAATTTCCATTAAAACTTAATTGATTCTCTTAAGCCTTTATAAGGTTTGGTTTTACGAAAAGAGAAAGCATCCAATTTTTCTAGGCGATTCCGAGCAAGTGTTAGAAAGAGTGATAGTTGGTTCGATTTCTAAAGGTGCGAGAAATCGAACAAGAGAGTGAATCAAATCTGTTTTATCCCATAGGTGTTCGACAATTTTTGATTGCTTAGCACAATCAAATTCACAGTCATGTACAAAATTAAATCCAATCAATTGCAACTTTTGTACATGACTTGAAGTTCCTCAGGACAACCAGCATGATTGAATACCCTCTCCAAGTCAAGTGATTTTGTTGGGTGAATGGGTTCCCTGTCTTCCAATATGTTATATATTTTATGTCATTTTATGTTCCATTTTATCTCAAAATTCGGTTGTTTTATTTGTTTACTTTTATGAAAAACATCAAGTGATCATATGGTTCTCAAATTTCCTCCTACATGAAAGGATCGATCCCCTGTGATAGCATGAATCTGAGGCTAATGTAAATACTCCCTCTGTTTTTGAAAAAGTAGGCTAAATTGAAAAAATAAAAGTACCACTTTTCCAGAAACGGAGGGAGTATAATGTAAATATACTCCCTCCGTCCAGATTTAGTTGAGCATTTTTATCTTGTCCAGGTTTAGTTGATAAAATTGATATTTTCCCTTACTTTTTCCTAATCTGTCCCTAAATTGTAATCAGTTCCTAATTTAGAAACTCGTTTGTTCCTAATAGGAATCATTAATTATCCAAATAAATAATTATATGGAAGGATGTTTGTGGAAAGAAAATTGTTTTCTTAATACTTATGATGATAAACAATCAAAAAAAGTATGTTTATTTTTTGTCTAGTACAATTTCCCTGTGTGAGAAAAGTTTATCTTGGTATATGAGTTTCCTCTCAGTAACTTGTGCCAAACCCAAACATTGCCAGAAATTACTATTACATTCTAAACCCGTTTTTCAAACATTGCTTGAAACCATTATTGTAGATTTGAGAATTACATACGAGAAACCTCTGCAATGCAATGCATGGTTTTATGGATCAAACCAATTCTTTATTTCCTAAATTACAACATTTAGAAAAAACCTTAAGCTCAGAGTGGAACACGAGCAACAAACATACCTCCAGCTATAACCAAACAGATAATCAAACATAGCAAAAGATTGAATCTTAATTTTGGCTTAATCTCGAATCCGAATACTTGGAGTCGCTTCTTAAGAACATAACCAGAGATGACTTCAGCCATGGATTCCAATGGTTCTGTTGTGATTAGCTTAGCCATTTTAGCAGCATACTCTTCTTTAACTTCGTAAATGATCGAGGATTCAATAACACATGAGTTTGGGGTTTTCTCAATGACATGGATCCTGTCCATGTAAAATGTGCACCCCATGTCTAAGTATCCTCCTTCGATCATAACCACTTCTTTCAATCGCTTCTCATGGTTGATCTTCACAAATTTCTCCTTGTACCTCCGCGGCACTGCACCTAAAAGTAGTAAAAAAAATGGATAAGGATATGGGCGAGTGGAGGCAGTTGCCCGCCATTGGCAGGCTAGTGGCATTACTCTTAAAACAATAACACAAGTACTAAATTGCAATGGTTAATAGTTGTAAACATACCTAGAGGGAAAGCAATGTCCAGTACAGTACCAACGCCACCATTGCCTGCAATGACATCTAGCTTTTCAAAAACACCAGGAAGCAGAACATCTCTGAGTAGCCTAGGGATGTCAGGAGAACTGTAGACGTTCCAAATCGAATCAGCCGAAGTTTGCACCTCCGTTTCATAAGTAATTTCTTTCCTTAGTAGAGATTGCTTCTTAGAAATGTTTCTCTCAGAAGCAGATTGTTGCTTAATAGCATAATTAGAGATGACTTCTGCCATCGACTTCAATGGTTCGGTGGTGATCAACTTAGACATGGCAGCAGCACACTCTTGCTTCACTTCGTAGACAATAGACGATTTAATGATGCAAGATTTAGAGGTTTTTTCAACCACATGGATCCTATCCAGGTAAGATGTGCATCCCATGTCTAAGTACCCTCCTTCGATCATAATCACCTCTTTTAGTCGCTTCTCATGGTTGATGTTCACAAATTTCTCCTTGTAACGACGAGGCACCGCACCTAAAAGAAAAGATCAGTACTTAATCATTTAATCACGGTATGATACTCTTTCCAATTCATGAGAAGTGATATTTTTATTTTTTTTAATTAGGTAAAAAATTAAAAAGTAAAAGTATCACTTTTTCTGAAACAGATATAGTGCTTGACTAAGACGCCTCTGGTATACCTGGTGGGAAAACAATGTCTAGAACAGTACCAACACCACCATTCCCTTTGATAACATCCAATTTCTCAAAGACACCGGGAAGCAGAACGTCTCTAAGAAGCCGAGGGATATCTGGGCAGCTGTAAACTGACCAGATAGAATCGGCTGAGGTTGGTACCTCCAAATCGTATCGAATCTCCTTCTTCACCAAAGAATTTTTGTTGAAAATGTTTCCTGCGGAAAATGATTCTTTCTGGATAACATAATTAGAGATGACCTCGGCCATAGATTTCAACGGTTCAGTTGTGATCAATTTTGACATGGCATCAGCATACTCTTCTTTCACTTCATACACAATAGACGATTCGATAACACATGAGCTCGGGGTTTTCTCCACTACATGGATCCTGTCCAAGTAAAATGTGCATCCCATGTCCAGGTATCCTCCTTCGATCATAATAACCTCTTTCAATCGCTTTTCTCGATCGATGGTTACGAATTTCTCTTTGTAACTTCGAGGCACCGCACCTAAAATAATAAATTAAATAATATTAGTAATTTTTTTTGACCGATAAAGAATAGGGTGTTGGTGAATTCTGGTCACTGGTATCACCACCAGATGACTTTATCATTATATATTATATTATAGTGACATCAGCGAAGAAAATATGATAAATGAATAAATCCACTAATCAAATAACTGAATAAGAATTTGGTGCTAACGAGTTTCAAATTCAAGACACTGGTATCATCATCTAATAACTTTATCACTGTATTACAGTGACACCAGCATATCGTGCGGATTACAGATTAATAAATGGCAGTGGCTTTAAAAGTACCTGGAGGGAAGACAATATCAAGAACTGTACCAACACCACCATTCCCTTTGATAACATCCAATTTCTCAAATACACCGGGAAGTAGAACATCTCTAAGAAGCCGAGGGATATCGGGGCAGCTGTAAACTGACCAGATCGAATCAGCTGAGGTTGGCACCTCCAGATCGTACCGGATCTCCTTCTTCACTACAGATTGCTTATTAAGAATGATTCTTGCGGAAAATGATTCGTTCTGGATAACATAATTAGAAATGACTTCCGCCATGGATTTCAATGGTTCAGTGGTGATCAATTTTGACATGGCACCAGCATACTCTTCTTTTCACATCGTACACAATCGACGATTCAATAACACATGAGCTCGGAGATTTCTCCACGACATGGATCCTGTCCAAATAAAACGTGCATCCCATGTCCAGGTATCCTCCTTCGATCATAATCACTTCTTTCAGTCGCTTTTCGCGATCGATGTTTACGAATTTCTCTTTGTAACTCCGAGGCACCGCACCTAAAAACATTACAAAAAATGATTAAATTGCATTTAGGAAGAATTTGGATACAGTAAAATGGAAAAGTTGAAGGAATTGTAAATACCTGGAGGGAAAGCAATGTCAAGAACAGTACCAACGCCGCCATTTCCTTCAATGACGTCCAGTTTCTCGAAGACGCCGGGAAGTAGAACATCTCTGAGAAGTCTAGGAATATCCGGTGAACTGTAAACTGCCCAAACTGAATCAGCTGAGGTAGCTACCTCCATATCGTATTTGATTACTTTCCTCATCATTCTTTCTGAAACACTCACTCACTTCTTCGAGAAATTGCAAATCTTAGTGTTTTGAGATGATGTTCGAGACTCAATATTTTATAGGCTACATACTACAACACAAGGTGAGAATATTATTTAAGTTAGCGTACAGGACTGACATTTGGCAAAACTACGCCCCCCACGAGAGGTCCGTGTTAGTGCACAAAGCGACACATGGTGCTCCAAATCCTATCCATAATAGAAGGCAATTCAAAGTCTATAAAAGTTGGCTCGTGGCCCTTCCAAAATCTACGACATGATCTGAGATCATCCAAACATCAGTTTCTGAGCCTAGTTAGCAATTCGGGGTACGGGGAACGTTCGGGACGGCGTACATACGTGTATTATTCGTTTCGACGGGAGATGAATTAGGTCCATTATTCGGTCAATCATTTGTAATTCGGGGATGATTCGGAACTGCAGATACGTACGTGTATAATTCGTTTTAGATAGCTGAATACGGGAGAGAAAATTCGGCCTATATGCAGAATTAATTTATTAAGTATATAGATTTTACGGAGAAAAAAATAACATTTTGAGAGGAGTGTGGGAAGAAAAATAAGAATTCTATGGTTTATATCGTTATATAGAAACTATCCGAACCCTTAATCAAAATCATCATGTGGAACAATGGTTAGACGGACGTATCCATGATGTGGGAATCGACGTCCCTGTGTCCGATCCCTTCCCTTCACCAAATTTTTTTGAGTATAAATTAATATAAAAAATCAGTGACGTGGACCCGAATTACAAGTACCGAATAGAACGGAATTCGGAAAATTCACGTATAATTCGGAAGACTCATAAAAGGCGCGAACCCAGGAACCCAGGTCGGAGTTGCATACGTACGCAATTAGTACGGGTAAAATTCGGATTCAGAACTATATAAATTAAATATTGGTGGGTTTGTTTGCAGAATTCACGTTTCCAGGAATTTATAATCCTAGGGGATCACAAATTCTAGAATTCATATGAATCCCTTGTGTGTTTGGTAACCCAGTTTAAATTCATAGGATTTATAGGTTTTTATTGTTTTAAAGTTTTTGTACCGTTTGGCATTACCCTCAAATTTCAAAATTGCATATATATGGGTTTTAGAGTTAAACTATAGTGGGTCCATAAATCCCTCGATAAGTTTCCCAGCAAATCTTGGGGGAGGGGTCGGACTCCATATGGAGGATTTGCTGGAAAACTGATTCCCGTAGGAAACGTGATTCCAAGGATTCAGCCAACCAAATGTACCGAGGGAAACGTAATTCCAACAAATCCCCTGAACCCATAAATTCCACCTTTAAAATTCTACATCCAAACCCACCATATATAAAATCAGTGACGTGGACCCGAATTACAAGTACCGAATAGAACGGAATTCGAAAAATTCGCGTATAATTCGGAAGACTCATAAAAGGCGCGAACCCAGTGTCTGAGTTGCATACTACGAAATTAGTACGGGTAAAATTCGGATTCAGAACTATTCGCGAATAGTTCGTCGAATTGCTAACTAGGTTTCTGAGTCAATATTGAACTGCACTTTACTTACTATACTGATACAAACTATGGCAGTGTTACTGCGATCTGCTTTGGCCTAAACTGGGTTGTAATTTTGAATGAACGATATTTTGGGCACCATTCAAAATTTGAAGGGATCATTCTTCAAGTTTTTGCCAGGTCATTACGAAGTAAAAATGAAAACTTCTTATCCACACATTTATAGCAATGGATAAAATGCCCTTATGTAATTTATTTATTTATTTTTATTTTTTGATAATAAAACGTTTGATATTATTAATCATCAAAGGTAGAGTACAAAGAGTTGACCGGTAACCTAGCAACGAGTTGGACACCGACTCCTTTTTGAACAACAAGCCCTACTCTATGGAACAAGTAATTACCAACTTTAACATTAAAATCGTGATCGGCAAGGCAATTCCTCAACCTCTTCAGAAAGGACACAAATTCTTCATTATGCTCACCGAGAGTGGAGAAGGCTAGGACACTAAAATCGTAACCATGTGTGTTACACTTATCCAAATATTTGCGGCGCTTACGAGAAACTGCAGAGGAAATAACTTGGCCATGCGTGAAATTACGGACCCCACCACCAGTGAAAGGAGAGACCCCCGTGACGTCGAAACAAGTATCCTTGCCATCTTCCCAATTGTAAACAAGAATATAAGCAAGTCTCAAACCAGAACCATTTTGCGATCTTGCCATCTTCCCAATTGTAAACAAGAATATCAGCATGTCTCAAACCAGAACCATTTTTCGATATGAAGCCCAATGTTACCTCTTTCCTAGCAGGGACCCAAGAACGAAAACACACATCCATCAAAGTATCTCGTACAAGATCATGACGGGATTTGAGACCGACCTCGCTAGCACAGTGCAAGGCATGATCGCCAAAAATATCCATCTCTCTATTGCAACTAGAACATAGGCTGCAGCCTTCAAAGAATGGAATTCCTAGACGATAACATAGGACAGAACTAAATTGGTGTGGTCCAATACTTTGGTTAAGACCGCTGATAGGACATGCCAAAAGGTAGTCTTGTGCATGTTTAACTTTGTTGCATTGCCAATGAACCGAATCTCGTTCAGACATAAGGTATTTAGTGAGCAAAATTTCTTTACAGCATCGAAGTGATTGACTGCCAAGGTGCTCATAAGATGGGGGAAGTGTCTTCAATGCGGAAAATAAAATGGTAAACCATACACCTGTCTGTATTAGTCCAAAGCGTGTTGAAAAGTAGTGCAGCTATCAGTCACATTGGCATTGCGTAAAATGTTATCTTGCAAGGCCCTAATTTGAGCCCATGAGGCTATTAAGCTGTAATGGCTGGTATCTAACATACAATAGATACCGAGCCCACCATCTCGTAGGGGAAGCAAAGTTATGCGTTTCTTTAGAGGACCAAAGCCTGGTCCATCGGCTGTGATCAGCTGTTGCAAATACTGGAATAACGGAGCATCAAAATTGATTGCACTTGCTGGACAACATCAAGGTTTAGTTGTGCGTATAGAGAAATACAAACGAGATACGCCAGTGCAGCTGCGGAGCAGGAGGAGTTCACTCTAGGGATCGCGTAATTTACGAACTGAGGACATGAGTTGGATGGTCTTATGTATACGGTCTAACATTAACTGGCTGCAGAATTGAGAATCAAGACTAATTGGACCACCAAGCAACTTGACACCACTCACAGGTCTTCTATTGTTGTCAGAAAATAGTCCCAAAGTTTTATTGTGTGGGTCACATGTTGGCCAGAACAACTCAGTCTTAAAGGTAAGATAGGTATAAGCCCCTACAAGGTTCACCGATAAGGCGTCCCATCGTCCAAGTACCATGGTTGCATATCTAGGTTACATTCATTATTGATTTTCTTCACGAGAGCGTGAAGGATAAGCGCAAACAACAAGGGTACAAGAGGGTTTCCTTGTTGTACTTCTTGAGCAGATGAGACAATGTTGTCGTTGTAGTACAACCGAGTAGGTTCAGCGTAGAACAACTCAATCCACCTGTAAATATAAGGGCAGTGTTTCCTAGCCTCAATAATCATAACAATTTTATTTACCAGATTAAAGGCATAACTGAAGTCTATTAAAACCATGGACATAGTGCTGTGATGGCCCATGCATTCAAGCAATCTATTTACTGAGTGTAGTATGCTCTCTGAAAAGACGAGGGTACCAAAATATACCACAATATTTAAAATATCCACCTATAAGTCCTCTTACTGAAAGTAATTGTCTATGGACAAAGTCGAGACAATACGAAAAATCGGTATTCACACTTTGTGTGACCATCTATGGATACGAGATCGAGACAATACAACAATCAAACTGTGATAACTTTATAATAGGTTCGGACTTAACCTCTATGGGATCACTATCAAGTAATACGGAGTTAAAGTTTGTGTATTTTATTTTTAATTATAATAAACAATATAATTGCGGAAATAGAAAAGTAAAAGATACAGCAAGATTTTGTTAATAAGGAAACCGCAAATGCAGAAAAACCCCGGTACCAAGCCCAGAATTGAATACTCTCAGAATTAAGCCGCTATACAAAATCTAAACCAACTTCGAACTTCGTATAGTTGTGACCAAGCAACTAAACCTAGTTCACTTAGTTTCTTCAAAAAGATCCCCGCTTCCGACATTCAATAAGTGCCTTTGGAACAATTCCTTTGGATCGTATCAAATAGTAAAGGAACAACAAATGCGTTTGGTAACAACTCTCTTGATTCTTTCAGATGAAGATATCATTAGTGGAAAATGAGATTTTTAAGTCTGATTGGGCTTTATAAAAACGACTTCCAACATATTTCTTAATGGACCGGGTTTCCAATGAAAGACGTTTAACACGAAAAAGAAAATCGAGCTTTTGCGGAAGACGTAATACTAGAGGGTATTTTAGTAAAAAAATATATTTCCTTCTACATGGTTCTAGAATTCTGTGTTCGTTCATTTTCTATCTCCACCTCTCTACCCAAACAATCTCATGTCTCTCTCTCTATCTCACACAATCTATCTCTCTCAACCTCTCAGAGTTCTCTTCTTTCATTTGATTCATGCTATGAAACCATGAATCCAATTTTTGTTCTCAGGAAGAAGAATCGTGAACCTAGATCAAAAGCAAACCAAACAACACAATCTTTCAGCAGAAATCAAAAACCCTACCTCAAAATCGAAACCCATGTATCAGCAGAAATCAAAAGCAAACATTGAAACCCAATATCGGCTTACTTTCCTCCCATAATCATTAGGGTAATATCAAACTTATTTTTGTTTCATAAATTTGATAGATTTTTAGTATTATTAACGATTTTAATTTTTCTTCATCTTCTCTCGTTTTTGCAGTTGGGTGTTTCCTTGTCTATTTTTGGGTTGAGGATCCTTCTCCAAGTGTAAGAAACAAAACCCCTAGATTAACATTGAACATAACTATAATTCAATTTTGATTTCTAACCCTAAATTTTGTTTTTGTTTATATGAGTCTTTAGATTGAGGAAATCATCGGCAACATCATAAAGAAGGGTTTAACTGCATTCGGTATTGGTTTAATATATAGGGTTCGAAAGATTTGGTTGTTAGAGATGATATTGAGATGATACTGAACTTCTTGTTCTTAAACAATTCATTCATTCATTATTACTAATTACATGGTATAATAATTATGTTTACTCTTGATTAATCAATAATTTCTATATATGTTTGGTTTGCAGATTACTTAAGAGACTTGTCAGTCCATATGCTTTGTAGATCTATTTATTATGAATTTTATCTACTGACGCTTGTTTGATGTAGTATTAAGATGGGTTTAGGTTTACGAGTAATGAGGTTTCTTGATCTTTCATGTAAAAGTATAATGCTTACATCCTTGCGAAAATTTAAAAAAGTGGTTTTTTTTTTTTGTGTAGATCTTGTTTACAATGGTTTGGATTTTATTTTTATATGGAGTCTTAGATCCTGGATTTTGTGGTTTTTTTTGATTGGAAAATAACAAAAATGGAAAATTTTAGATTTTGGTTCACGTGTATTGCTGATTTAGGGTTCGATTGCTGATTGAATTGCTTGAGTTATTATTGAATATTAATTTGTTTTGTCGAATATGTTTGATCTTGAATGTTTGATGTTTGTGTATCTAGCCTTTGCATTTGCATCTGCATTTGCATTGTTTCCTTGGATTTTGAAAGTGTATTTCAGGCCTGGTCTTTGTAATTTAGTAGTAGATTCCGATTTACAAAGATTGTTTTAAGTTATTTTTTTCGATTCTGTAATGGATGTAAGGTGTAGTCCTTTGGTGTTAGAGCATTTTGTAACTTACTAATTTTTGATGCTAGTGAATTTGAAGCATTGGAACCTTTCCCAAACATGGCTATGAGTTTGTTACAATATATTGGTTTCCGTATGATTTCTTTTGGGTATTCCCTGTATTTATTGTTGGTGTTTTATCTTTTGTAGTGTTTTGAGCAGACACCTTTAATGAAAAGTATGTGGCAGGTGGGTGTAGTTGTTAATGGAGATGTGGTTGCTCAAGGGTCTCAATTTTCTTTTAAGGATGTCAATTGTCGAGGTTTGGGTTGGGCAAGTTGATCTGGATGCAGTAAGATTCGATTTTGCATTTCTTAATACCTGCCGGGCTAATTATTAATCTACCTTCATTTGGCTAATTAATTACCTTCAAAGTGGCCACTCATGATTTTGCTGCTATTGAAGGACAGTTCCCGACTGATAGCAAAGAATTCGCTAAAGCATATTTTACACAGTTTTCATGGCAACTAAAAATTGGCTGGACTTGAGGCAAACCCAATGACTTAATTCTTTTCTTTATATTCATAAATGTGCCATGTAGATTTGTATCAAGATCATCGTATTGTTGGCTTAATTGGATTTACAAAGCATCCCCTGACACTTACTTAATATGTCACCTTATGTTATATGGGATATTAAAGTTGTTTTCTGTTCTTCTGCAGTTTAGACGCCACAAGGTCGCGTTCTAGTTACAAGCAGCCGAAATCGATTCTTGTCACCTTGTTGTTTCTATGGATAATGTTATACAAAATGAACTGAATTCCTGACAACCGTTCAATATCTATTAGGTACTAGTTAATTGAGGGTAGGAGCTGAATTCCTGGCAGCTGCAGAGTCTATCAGCATCTAATTCATTGTTAATGACCTTTTTTTTGTGATGCTAGTCCTACTTTTCATCTTAGTATTGTTTTTACTCTTAATTTTTCTATCTTTTGGTTTGTACCAGACACACGAGACAGATAAATCTATGGGTACGAAGTTGCATCAAATTGTTAATGCAATTGTAGAGATTGTCAAAGATAACCACTTGGTAGCTACTATTGTTGCTATTGAAATGCATTAACTTATAATTTGGTTGAACTAGATACTTTATTAATTGTCTTAACTCGGAAAGCATTTTGTATTGTAGAAGTTTAGTTGAAATTATGCAATGAGAATGAGCACAAACTTGCGGGATTTATTTTGTACGAGGTTTGGTTTTATTTTTATGGGGAAAGTATCATTATATGCATGCTTGTATTCCAAGCAATGTAACTTCTAAACCCTCTCTTACATAGTGCAACATGAATGCAGAATCATATGGTGTTTTACAAATTTCTTTTCATATGACTGCCATTCAGCTTCTTCTACATTGTAGAAGTGGAACCACATGTAACAATGATTATATTTGAATGGAACGATCTAAAATATACACAGGTAAAGCAAACATGGAATAGCTGAAGAGTAAAACCGGCCAAAGAACTCACTTCTCCTTGCATGAAGAATTAAAACTAGGTTGGTCACTTCTCTTTTTGTTTTCAAAATTGGAACTGAATACTTTGTCTTTCAGAGTGAATTCATGTTAATTATGTTATATAAGTATTTAATGAGGAAATACTTTTTCGATGCAGAAAAGGAAGTTAGATGAAATGACTTCCGCTATGAGGATCCAAGTGGTGGATCAAGGAAGAGCTTAAAGGCTTTTATGAAGCATATCGAGAATGGGAAATCCTTTTTTTTTTCTTCTTGTATTTGTTTTGTAACTTATGTTAGTAACAGAAAAATTACTACTGAATTGGGTTTTTAAAATATCGTGTATTCAAATTCTCGATCTTTGTTATGAATCTTATGATATTTGATTCTGATATTCAGCTGAATCAATTTTTTTTTTTATTTATAAAATCAGATCCAGCAATAGGACTGTGGCTACTAGTATAATAAATAGACTGTTGAAGATAGTCGTATTTTAAAAGATTTAAGGAGTCCTGTGGAGAAGTCGTTTCGAGAAATACGACTACAATATTAGGGCTCCCAGAAACAGTCCTATTTAGTGATTTTAAGTGTTTTCCTGACAGACTTTTTTATTGCATTTTCCACTAGTGTATCTCAAGTTATATGCAAAGGATTTTCCATATAAACTAATAAACGTTTTTGCCTTGTTAGATCAATCTATCCAACAACTATCGAAGTAGCAGAGTTTAGATTTGCAATCAATCAATATAGAATCCAACAAGGAACTATAAAGCGATGCCGATCTCACGCAACTAATTAATCGAATAAATCTGAATCTAGTTGGATCCCAGCCGATCAAGGTTTGTGCTACACAAAGATATGAGAAACCAATCAGAAATCTTCTTTATCTTCAAATCTTCTTTAATCTTCAATTAAACCTGCACAATACCACTTGAGTCTCTTATCATCAATCACGCACAAAACGGAGTCTGTTAACAATGGATTATCACAAGATGTATTTAGATCTACAAACAGTTCTAAAGATACCGTTGACACTTCGATCTAGTTTGACTGAATCTTATATCAGAAGAGAAGATTCTCAAGAATAAACAAACTATGTGCAATCAAACTTCAACAACCATTAGTCAATCAAATCAATCGAAAACTAATAAACTGCAATTATCTAGTTTCTCATCAATGGTACTCGTAGAGTTTCTTGATCCCACAGAAGTTTTTAAACGATCGGTCGTAAGAGATTTCGCCTAATTAGGCTACTTTCGTCTCCGGATAGACGGCTCCATCAGAAACAACAAAAAATGAAGTTTGCCTGGCTCTTAGGATAGTTTGCTAGAAATGCAAACTTAGGTATTTATAGACCAAGGATGTTTGGACACCAAGAAATTTCCAAAACCAAATATTCTCAAGATATGCAATAAATGCCCAAATCGGTTTTCATAATTCCCCGGAAATGCTTCGTCCAATATTTTCCGAAATCTCTCAATAGAAAATCTCCAATCAATAAATGCACATTACTAATTTTTATTTTCTAGAGATGTGCATTTAATTGCTGGTAATTAAAGCATATAAAACTAACAACCTTAATTAAAAGATTCTTAATTTATTTCGGACCGGGATTTCCTTGAGTAATTAAGGAATAACTTTGAACAATAAAAGATAACAGTTATTGTTCGTGTTCAAAGTATGTTGACATCTTTTCTTTGTGAATCCTCTTTCATATTATTTACAATCTTGGAATCGATTATACCACACTTCCAAACAAGTTTAAAATTGGTTCATCTGTATTCCAAGACAACTATGTGATTGATCAAGTATCAACTCACAATCATGGGTTCAATCGGTTCTACCAATCACAAGGATCGGTTCTACCTTCATATGGATTACTTGTGATCGAACACACAAGTTACTAGGACCGGTTACGTCAGTTACTGTGCACGCGAGTTACCGCCACGCAATTACTGGACCAGTTACCATATACTCATGGTATTGCTTGTGATCAGTTACACAAGTCACTAGGATCGATTACACCAATTACCAGGATCGGTTACACCAATTACTAGGACTGGTTACACCAATTACAAGGATCATTACACAATTATTTTGTGATCAGTCACACCAATTACAAATATCGATCATACCATGTCAGGTGATTACTTAGGATCGGTTACACTAATTAATAAAAACCAGTCATACCAGATCATAAGTCAGGCACTGTGATTAGTTATACCAAGATACATAACAAAATATGATCGGTGCCACTAACTCACATATATTGGTAATCCAAAGATATGCAATGAATAATAAGCCTAGCGATTTCCCTTTCGATTCATAAAACAAGTTCATAAATGTACTTCCTTTAAACACATGTAAACATTGTTTCCTAGGATGAAATCTTCACCTTTTACCCATACACATAATCACAATAGCATTCATACGATTATGTCGATGTCATATATACAAAGTTCAAAAGATAAGCATTATAATTCGTATTCTAATTCCTTAACACTATGATCATGTGATCATGTCTCACTACTAGAGTATAATAATCATTCACAACTTCGCAGTTTTGTTTTCAATATAGCACTACTTAAAATATACGTTAGGAATGAAACAATTCAAGTCAATATTACTAACCTCAAGAGGAAGGATAAGGTCGTCGTTGTAGCTCGTTACTTCTTCACATTCTTCAGGTCCTCGAGTAATACTTGTATGTCTCATAATCCTAGAATTTCTAGTCTAACCTATACGATTTTGTCTCTAGTACATAATCAATCGAATCTTAGATGAGTTTTGATTCACTAAAATATGACAACCAAACTTGACATACCAACGCTTGGTGGGTTCAACCGAGCTATGCTCTAACAATCTCCCCCTTTGTCAATTTAGTGAGAAAACTCTTAATACATATGGATAAACAAATTACAAGAATTCATTATACATACGCTTGATTCCAAGTTTCAACAACACAATAACCTGCACATATTCAATTAATAAATGTCGTTGTTGACATTTGAATAACAAAGCTAATAAAAAAAAAAAAAAAAAAAAAAAAAAAAGGTAAGATAGGTAGATTTTCAATCCGTACATCTTTGTTATTCCCCTTTTTTAGTCAAGATAACTACAACAACAATATGATATGTTGCCCCCCTTTAGTCAATGCTTTACTCTTTCGTTAGATATAACGTTTAAGCACAATTGTTCTTTCCTTAGTGATCACAAGTCACTTGTTTACTCCATATATTTCTCCCCCCTTTTGTCACAAAATGACA